>APFE030033089.1:13618-30290 GCA_000404065.3 Pinus taeda | reverse complement strand
AATTCCTCTATGTCAAAGTCTATATGTTCCAAACTAGCTGCTCATGGCAATGGTGGAGGCTTATATAGGAGAAGGAGTCTCCATGAATAGTGAAAGGATGAGCTTTCCCCCAAGAAAAGTGGGTGGCCAGGCGAACATACATGCCAGAGAAAGGATGGCGACCTTTACAAAGCTAACAGCCAAGTCTGGAGTCATCTGGAAGGCTGTCTGTTAGAACAAACTCGCCTAAACAGGATCAGCGCGGGTGCAAAACTGGGCTGGCGCGCTGGCATCGCATCTCAATTACAGAAGAGGTCTGGTCAGCGCGAACTGATACAAGCGGAGGGCGCGTTTTTTATGAAATTCGACCAGCGCGGGAAACCCGTGTGCTTCCACGCTGGCAGCGCACCAGTTACACTATCATTCGCCAGTCAGCACGGTTATTTTAGGAACAGTCGCGATGATCCAATAAACTTAGGTAAGGAGGGTTTTTTAGCCATTTTAGAGAGCATGAGCATGGTGGATGTGATTTAATGACACAGTAGGGAGACTGACAAGGTGGCAGTGACATTTTACTGTGTAACAGCTGGAGAAGAAGGAAAATCCCCTTCCATCCTCGGTGGAGATATCATTTTCCTGTGGTTTGGTGAAGGAAACGAGACCCCTTCCACCCCTTCTTGAGATAGTACTCTCTTGGCAGCTGTAAAGAGCATCCTAGTGCCTCTTTCATAGGTGACAAACGTAGGAACCTCCTCTATTTTATTTTCAAGCTCCTTTTGTTGCCCGGAAGGTTTACCTTCCTCTTGGGGATTTGAAAATATTTGAGGCCCCTTGAAACACTCATGGGCAATGAAAGTTTCCCATGGCATTCTAGCTGAGTGAGCTAATGCAAAACAATAATTTTGATGACAGAAAAATGATAAATGCTATTGAGTTGCTGTGGATATGGTTTTCTTTTTGCAATCACTATCATCCTCTCTATGTTTTTGCATATGAAATAAGGGATGCTCATCATTCTGACCCTGGTGAAGTGCATGAGCAATCTGATGTGGTAGGCATAAAGTTTGGAGAACCTACCCTCACATGTAAATTATTTAATGATAAAATTCATGAGTGGAACATACCGGTCCTCCAGGAATTTAAAAGGAAACACCTTGTTGAGTTTTCCATGGTACTTGGCCTTGATATAAGGCTCATAATGCTGCTTACTAATATTTTGCCTTTTGTTCCACTTTTCCCCTACATCTAGAATTATTGTGGCTTATGCAATGATAGATGGTTAAAGAGTGAAGTTTACCCCAACAAGATGTACCATATTGTTATCCATGTTTATCATAAACTGCCTTGCTAACTCATGGTGAAATTTGACCCTCTCAACCATTTTACAAAACTCAAAACATGACCGATATCTGAAACATGTGGTGGCTAGTGGGCAAGCAAGGAGTTCACTCATGCTGATAGGTTCCTCCCTGATGATTTTTCAACCTTTGTGAGGTTTCCTGGACTGCACATTTCTTTCCCTTGAGCTATCACTAAGTGTGTCTTCTTCAAAATCGGATTCACTGCTTCTTTCCATGCTTGTCTCTATGAGAATAATGGATATGGTGATGATATGGCCAATAATGGATAATAGGTGGGAACAAAAGGCAAGTATGACGAGATTTTGTAAATGGAACAATAGTAGTGAGATGGGGTAGGGGAGTGAAGGGAAGGATTTAGGGAGCTAGGGTTTTGATGTATGAGGGACTTAGGGTTTGATAAAGGGGATTAGTTTTAATAGGGAAAAGGGGAAAGGGAATATGAGTGAAGGGGTAGTTTTAGTGCAATGAAGTTGGGAAAAGGGACAAGGGAATGTGGTTTTTCAATGATGTGAAATAGAGTATAGAGGTTGTTAGGGCCTAAATCTACCTCAGGCTGAGAAAGGCAGGTCTAGGGTAACATCAAACCATGCTTAACCTGGTAGCTAGCCCTACCAGGTCGAGAGAGGGCTCTCTCCTTGTCAATCTCAAAGAAAATATGGCAAGTAAGGCTTGAGATGACTGATATGAATACTAATTTTAGTCTAGGTATGTTTTCTCAAAGGAATTTTTTTTATTTTAATTGTGGGTTGCTGGATCAAATGAGGAAGGCAACTTTGGGTCCAGGAAATCAACACAGATTTGCAAAGGTTTCTATGGGGCGAGGTAGGAAAGTGTTTTAGCACTTTGAAATGAGTGTAATGGTGAGTCTAAAGACTAGTGAGGAGCTATAGAGGGCATGCAAGTGTCATGAGTCCTCTTCAATCAGCAGAAAACATTTAAAACTAAATAAACCCCAAGGCAGAGCACTGAAACAACAATGGATTCCACACTTTAATATTGATTCATTTAGTTATGAAAAAAAAGATAGATGATGGCACATATACACATAAGATAAATTGAATAAAAGAGGAGAAAACAATGCTAATTCACATTACCACAAGAATCCCACAAAATGCTGCAAAACCCTGGTTCATTTCCTTGCCAAACTGCAGAAGTGATGTACAAAGTAGCTCAATGCATCCACAAGAGTCCAACCTTGACAAATGACTAAGAAAGTACAAAATATAGGCACAAAACCACCTATGCTACCCATCAGGGGTCGAATCCATGAGTCAAGGAGCTGTTTCTACAAGATCTAAACTAGGAACTGAAAAATAGGCAGTGGAACAACTTGCCTCTAAAATTATGGAAACTGATTCATTCAGTTCAAAACCACCTAAAAATGATGTATCTACCTCCTTAAGTCATTTTTTTATCATTTTTACATCATAGTACATCAAGTTACATCATATTACATCATGAATTTACCAAAGAGAGAAGAAAAAGTCAAACTGGTAGAAAACTAGGCGAAATTCTGAGCAAACAGGGAAAATTGGCAAATTTTTCTCTTATGCATAGCGCTTTTTCTAGGCCATTTTTGGAAGCCTTCCCGAATTCCAAATCCGGTGCAGAATAGCTCATTGGAAATATTGATGAGTCTAATTTCTGGTACAACTTGAATTTTTTGATTTGGAGTCCCCTCCAAAAATTAAATCTCCCAAGACTACTTCCTGTGTGGCAAAAAGGTGGCAGAGAGGGCACTTTTGGGTGTTTTTGGCCCTTTTGGAGGTCCAGAACTTGTCAAAATTTCTCAGCCATTTTTTAGCATGCATAAATTTTCATGGTGATTCCAAAATGTGAAGTTTTTTGCAAATGGAGGCCCCCATAAAAAGCCTAGCGCACCTACTGAAAAAACCTATTTTTTTGCTCAAAAAAATTCAAAAATGACAAAAACTTCACCAAATTTCTTGAAATTTGGCATGACTGATCCTTTTTATGTGCTATGCTGGGCCAATGATGCTTCAGCCAAGATCTTGAGCTTATCTTACTCCTTTTTGCTCCTCAAAGCTCTCTTTAGTTTGGCCTTTAACCTCTTCACCCTTGTTTTGCAAATTTTATTCTGGGTCAAGTAGTGATAGGCTATATGGTGCAATATTTTCTTCTCCTTATTAGCCTTATCAAGAAGCTTCTCAAGGTGGATATTCACTCTTTCCAACCATGATTCTCGGTCAGCCTCTATTTCTTTCTCTAGTGAAGTCAGCTTGATTTTCCTTCTTTTTTCCACTTGCCGGTTTTCCCTTATGGTTTGCAGCTCCATGATAGTTTGTTTGTCCTCTAGTCGCTTGTTCTCTTGCTAAAGGAAGTTAATGATCCATTTAGCTCTCTCAAGGTCAAGTGATAAGGCTTGGATCTCAGCTTCTTTCTCCTTGATGATCACATCCTTGATTTTTGAGCTTTGGGAGCCCAAATCAGTGTCATCTTCCTCAACCAAAATAAAATCCCTGTCTTGGCCTTTAGAAGGCCCTTCATCATGCAATGGTTGTTTTCCTTTGTCCTGTACCTATTCTAATGAAGAAGAAGGCAAAGCCCCTTTCACCCCAGGTGAAGATAGCATTTGCCTATTGTCCAGTGAAGAGAATGAGATCCCTTCCACCCTCGGTGGAGATAATACTCGTTTGATAGCTGCAAATAGTCTCCTTGTGCCTTTCTCATAAGTGACAAACACTGGCACACCTATAGTTTCAGTCTCATGAACATCTGGCTGGTTTGAAGGCCCTCCTTCCTCTTGAAGCACCGATGGAGTCACCTGAGGGCTTTTGAAGACCTCATGTGCAATGAAAGTATCCCATGAAATATTCAGCAAGCTTAGCTGATACAAAACAACAATTTTAATTAATGAGAAATGGTAAATGCTACTGAACTTCTCAGGAAGAGGTTTCCTTTGCACATAATGAGCCATCTTCTCAATATTTCTACATATAAAGTATGGGAGGTTCATCATGCTCACTCTTATGAAATGCATCAGCAATCTGACATGGTATGTATATAGACGAGAAAACCTCCCCTCACAAGTAAAATATTTGATGATGAGTTTCATGAGTGGAGCATAAGTATCTTGCAAGTATTAGAAAGGAAAGACCCTATTGATTTGCCTATGATAACTAGCCTTGATGTAAGGCTCATAATGCTCTTTGTCCACATGCTGCCCCTTATTCCACTGTTCACCCACATTAGGGATGCCTGTTGCTGCTGCTATGGTTTCAGGTGTCAAGGGGAAAGATACACCAGCTAGGTTCACCTAGCCATTGTGAAGATGAAGAACAAATAACCTAGCAAGCTCATGGTGATATTTCACCCTCTCCACCATTTCACAAAACGGGTAACAAGGCTGATGTTTAAAATAGGTTATTGCAAGAGGGCAAGCAAGTAACTTTGTAAGAGTGTTGGGTTCCTCCTGGATATGTTTTCCTCCTTTATGTGGTTTTCTTGGTGCATGAGCCTCTTGGGAAGAATCACTGACAGTTTCATCATCCCTCTCATATGCTGAGTCTATCTCCATACTTGCAAATTTGGAGTGAAAAATGATGAGTATGAAGAGATTTTTAAAGTATGAGGGTGAGTAAGGTGACTGTTGTTTTTCTTTTGGGAAATGAGGGATTTACTAATAGTATGACTGTAAATGATGGTTTTGATGGTGGAAGGAATGTAATGAGGGAATAGGAAATGGGAATTAGGGTTTTGGGAATGTATAGGGTTAATGTTTAGGAATAATGTATAGAGCTTAGGGTTTGGTAATAGGGAGTGAGTGCCAATGATTTTGGGAGAGGGAAAGAGGAAGGTATTTAGGGAAATTTAGTGCAAGGGAAGGGAATGGAGTGTAGGAAGATAATGAAAGGGGAATTAAAATAGCAGAAAACAAAACCCTATGCAAATTTGGCAAGACAATTTTAGAGACAGCTAGGGTTTATTTTTAGACACACAAATCAACACCAGAGATTAAAAATTCCTTTGCTAGCCCAGATGTGAGGCTTTACTTGTTGAGAGGTTACTTGTGAACTTGGAGGCAGAGGAAGGCGATGAAATTTGTTTTGGAGCTCAACAGGCAGGTGCGTAGCGCTGCATCCCAGGTGTGTAGCGCATGACCAAAATCCAGTTCAAAACTTGTACCAGGTGCATAGCGCCAGGCAGGTGCATAGCACCAGTGCCTAGGCGCGTAGCGCCAGTGAAAATTTGTGTTTTTTGCTGACTTTTACCTCTTTCTTCCACAAACCCGATTTTCTCCTTTTAGCTCACTCTCTTGCACAAAATGAAGACTTTCAAACATAAAGAAGAACTTTATATCCCCTTGGTTTTAATTTTTCATTTACAAACCCACTTTTCAAAAGTCTTATTCACTTTGCTTTAAAAAACTCAGTTTTTTAATTTTGTAGTTTGACTCTTCTTGATCACTTGATGAATTGATGCATTGAGGTTTTTGTTTCTTGCAGTGGCTGGAGTTGGCAAGGTGAACAAGGGCACTAGCTGGAACTTATTACATATAGAAACAATGAAATTACATAAAATTTGTACATGAAATGCAAAAAAACCATGTTTTTACCTCAAAACAAAGTTTTGAGGTAAAAACCCTTTATGAAGCATATCATCAGTGAATTTGTAATTTTATGAACTTATTAGACCTCCTCATGTGCCTGCTGACCATTTATTGAGTTATTTTGCTAACCATGGTGACAAACCCTAGACCTAATGAGACCTAAAGCCCTAAAAATGATTTTTACAAATGTAATGGCAAAAAATGACTGTAAATGACCTGAACATGTGAAAATGGGCCAGCAGGTAAATGACATGAGGGAAATTGACAATGAACCACTACCATCAGTTGATCCATGACCTAATGGAATGCAGTCGATTGGATGGGACACCTAAAATGCATGCAAAAAGAGAAATTTGATCACTGATGGAGCGATGAAGATACCGACACTAACAAAGGCAAGCTAGGGTTTGACCTTTAGGAAGCAAAAATCACGAACCAAACATGGAAAACCCTATTTAAGCTTAGGATATATGAACACCTTTTAGGAGGTGAATGTAGCAAAAGAATTGATAGAGGATGATTTTGGGTGAATTGGAACCTTGGCAGCTCAATGCGTAGCTCACTGAACCCAATGTGTAGCACCTCCCTGATGCACAGCGCTAGTGTATTTTTACACAGGAAAAAGCTGCCTGATGCGCAATGCCCCTCTGATGCACAGCGTCGACCCTCTGATCCGCAGTGCTAGGCAAACTTGCTGCAAATTATAGGTTTTCTTCCTCTTTTGCCCAATCTTCCTTCAAAACATGATTTTAGCTCTCAATTTGACTTTTTGCACAATGGAATGGCTTTCTTTCACTAATTTTACTTTATATACCATACACTTTGATTTTCCTTCATTTCAAACCCATTTTTCTAAAGTCTTGGTGACTTTTTCAAAAACTATATTTTTTAGTCTAAAACTCGACCCCTTTTCTTGGCAATTTGATGGATTGATGTCTTGATGCTTTTGTTTTTGTAGTGGCAAGAGTTAGCAAGGTGACCAGGAACAACTGCTGAGTGCTTATTACATATAGAAACAATTAAATTACATGAAATTTTTACAAAAATGGAAAAACTCCGTTTTCACATCAGAACAGAGTTTTGAGGTGAAAACGATTTATTGAGCATATCAAAAGTAAACTTATGAATTTATGAACCTTCATGTGCATGTTGACCTCTTTATTTGAGCATGATTGACAAACCCTAAGACCTAATGGAACTAAACCCTAGGACTAATTGTTATACATGAAACCACTACCATTAGTTGATCCATGACCTAATGGAATGCAAATGATCGAATGAGACACCTAATATGCATGTAAAAGAGAAATTTGATCACCAATGGAAGTGTGAAGACACTGACACTAACATTGTGGACGCTTTTAAACTTAGAGTGTGTTTTTCTTCACTATTACATCTTTATTATTTGTTGGTTCATACAATTGTCTTGTTCGCAAACCATACCTTCACCAACATGGGACAACCAATGCACCAGTGGCTGCATTGGAAGTATCACTTCACGTGAGATGGCCCATGCAATGTTAGCTTAGAAGTAGGAGTAGTGTTTTCTTTTATTTTGTTTTCTTGCATGCTTGTTTGCCTACTTTCTTTGTTGGTTTGTTTGTCTACTTGCATGTTTTTACTCACTTTTTCTTTTTCTTCTTCTTTGCTTTTTTGTTTGTTTTCTTGTTTTTTTCGTAGGTTATTTTCGCATGAACCCATGTATGACTCTTGAAACAAGCTGGGTAAGTACAAGAGGACTTGTATAACTATCAACATTTAGTTGTCTATTATCCGCTCTCCTATGTAAGAACTTGTTGTCTTCAATCCAAGATACATCAATGGAAAATATGTACTGTTTGAAGTAAACCTTGGTGAAAACACAACGCTTGCGCGCTAACTAGTATCACTTACTCTAGTAGGTTGTTTCTAGGTTAATCCTTGTCAGCTCATTCAAGTAGAGTAAGGTGAGGGGGAAAACCTTAATAGGCACATCAGAGGTATAATAAATGACTTCTCTATAGGAACAACCTCTTCTTCTCTCAATAATTCGGGATCCCTCTTCTGCCTTTGAAATGAATAAGTGCTATGCAAAGTTATGAACATGAAAAATGAAAAAAAATGAAAAAGTGAAAAAAGTAAAATGAAAATAAAAATGAAAATGAATAAGGTAAAAGAAGAGAAAGGCTTCTTGTGTAGGGAGGTGATGCAAGTAACTATGCCAAGGTACTGACCAGGCTCACTGGTAGCAGAGCCATGCTTGTGTTCCTATGTGACTCTGCCGGGGTACTTTCTAGGCCTGCTGGCAGCGGAGAAACACCAGAGATGAAACTAAAACTCTGACGACTATACTGCTTGTGCACCAATATACCCCTCAACCCCAATTGAAACATATATGTTTCCTTGGCTTGGAATGTGTGTCAATTAACCAAGAGCTTGGCGGATGCTACAT
Source organism: Pinus taeda (assembly GCA_000404065.3). Taxonomy (NCBI): domain Eukaryota; kingdom Viridiplantae; phylum Streptophyta; class Pinopsida; order Pinales; family Pinaceae; genus Pinus; species Pinus taeda. Next base: position 21,949 of record APFE030033089.1, on the reverse strand, counting down.
ATTACAATCAAGCTAGTGTGAAACCAAGACAAGTTGAGAACTAAACAATACTTTCGAAGGTGTTAGACTTGCTTTTCACGAACAAGGTCCTTTCAGAGAGTTGGAGTTATACCAGTGTGTCACCAAGTGTTTTTGAGGCTAAAACCACTCTCCAAAATTTTTACTTATCTTCATTTTGGAGCTTGCTTACCAACCTTCACAACAACATGCCTTGTTTCATCAAGTACATAAGCTCTAGCGATTTTCTTACAGAAATACAACCTGTCGATCAAACCTTGATGCATTACCCTCATTTCCTATTCATTCGGAATTGGTCCAGTAGTAGGCTGAGAAACTCCTTCAAGGATTTTCACAAATCTGGAGGGAAACCAGCCTTCCCTCTAGAAATTGTGCAATCTTGACTGGCAACCTACTTGGCCCCATAATTGCACAATTCTGCTGAGCAAGCTTCACCTAGAAAATTACGCAATCCTTCCCAGCTAGGCTCCTCAACCCAAAATTTGCATAAATCTGGGCAGCAGTCAGCTGCTCTACCCAGAAATTGTGCAAATCTTTTGAGTAGCCAGCCCAACTCCTAGCCAAAAATGTGCATTTTCTCCCAGTAGTTGAGCAACCTCTTGCATGTGCAGCTGAGCTGACCAGTTCCCTCTGGGACTGAGGAAAACATACTTGCATGTATGTGCTACTTCTCCCAAGGCAGCATGCAATGGAATCCCTATTTTAGGGATCTATGTTTGGAAATTGGAGGGTACATGCAAGGATCAGTTCAGAAATCTCCCACGAAGTGTCGCTTTCCCTAGATTTGAGGTATGCACGTCACAACCTTGATATTATCAAAACTCATCAACTAGATCATGTAGAGCTCATTCCTCACAGCAACCTTATAGCTCTGACATCCCACATCACATCTAGGAGTTGTAGGCACATTCAACTCAGCTGTTTTTGGGTAAGCTCGCTTTCCATGTATTGTGTTGCATTTCTAGCACTTTTGGTGTTTCGCTTTGTGTGAACACTGTCTGCTTGATTTCAGTGAGTTCTTGTTGTTGTTTTGATACATACTAGTTTGTACTAACACCATTTGAGTTTTCATTAACATCTCACTACTGTCGCATGCATGAAACTGTTTTTCACGAATGGTCACTGATTCGGCGACTTGCCTCACCCACATGCATATTGTTCTATTTTCTGAATCTGTCATTCACCGTTTACATGCATGATCATTGACTTATGCTTACACTCAGTATCACCATGAATTCACATTCACATTCACTTATGCTTACACTCAGTATCACCATGAATTCACATTCACATTCACTTTTAGTTGCCCGCTGACGAGTCTGGCCAACCTTGGCCTAGACTCTACCTTCACTGAGACATCATTGCGTAATCCGAGGAAGGAAGGCTCTATCTTCCTCTTCAGAAATGCGCATTTCTGCCCAGGCACTATCATCTAGGAATATTTTGCACATTTATGAGGGACAATGACTGCTGGCCCAGAAAATTGCGTAATGCAGTCCCTGAGCTTGCAATCACTCCCAACTACAATTGCACATTGCATAATTCCAGCAGTCATTAGCCAGACTGGACTATGCATTGCACGGTTCCAGTAGTCATTCAACCTTCTAGTAGCCTAGATTATGCCTTTCGTAGTTTTGGCACTCAGTCTCTTGACCTGCTGGCCCAAATTGCACGACCTTCATGATCTGTCACAAAGGTATGTTGCAAGTCAGTTCTTAAGTTCATTTTGGTTTTTGACAAACATATTTGTTTCCATGAGTGTTTCCATGTCTCCAGGTATCACAGTTGTTCATCTGCCTCTTAGCAGTACATGTACAATGCTTTTCAAGAGAGCAGAGTCGAAGACACTATCCAGAGCACACTTGCAGATGCATTTGATCAAGTGCCTATGGACTTTTCTACCCACAAAGACATCAAGTTGTTCGTAGACAAGGACATCAAGATATGACAACAAAAACATCACAAAAATAAGCATCATGAACAATAGCTAAAGGTAGCATACCAGATGTAACGAATGCAAGAGGAAGGTTATTGACAACACGGAGGTGGAAAAAAGTTACAAGCTCAAGCAGAGCCACTGATGATGAAAGAAACTTTGGAGACTTAGGCTTAAGGTGATGACACGACATGAAGATCGCACTAGGATAGAGAATGGAACAAAGAAGGAGTTGCATGTGCTAAAGCAACAACTCAAGGAAGAACATGATCTACATAGACAAGTGAATTATTTACAGTAGGAACAAAAACAACAGGGGGCACAACTTGCACTCACGGATGAGACCACACCCATACAATATATAGATCCATCCCAATAGATGGCACAGAGCAGACATGGTGAGAAGTGTTGTTGATCGCATGCAAGGGATTAAGCAACATGCATGTCATTGTGCACATGCATGCGATCCAACCCATTCAACACACTCACCAAGGCGAAGATAAGAAGCAAGTCCGACTAGAGTTGAGCATGTAGTTAACAATTGATGCACATGACCACCAACAAACATTGGAAGATCAGCACGAACACTATGCATCAGTGTGTTGCCAGTTTGGCCACACCCACGAAGACCATGCGCATGTTAGCAGATGAGTTGGATGGAGTAGCCATACCAATGCACCCAGATGCAAAGGAGGAAAGGGTTCGCTTCAGCAAGATGTCACCATGGAGTGCATGCACACCGTCATGGATGACCAAGCTTGGCATCAGCTCACCACCTGCACCATCAAAAGCATGTCAAAGAGTTGGTCTCACCATAACAAACTGAGTGTCAGTGATGTATTGCATGGATTGCTCAAGCCATTTTGTCTCACATGAACACATCTGAATTGTTATGTAACGTTGTGTCAAGTGCAAGTTCAAGTGTCAATAGTTGGATTTAATAGTCATAGAGTAGATGAAGAATCATGAGGGTAGATGAACTATCTCAAAGGGTAATGTCAAGGGTCACCCAACCCTTTGCTATAAATAGAACCTCATAACTCATTGTAAAGGCTTTTGGTTAGCCAAGCTTCCGATAATATTATCTTGGAGAAAGCTTGGACAGTATTGTAATGAACCTTGGCCTCTCCAGTACGCAGAGCTAGTACATCTCTTTGGAGGAGCATGCGGTTGTGGCTGTAACATTCTACTATTAGAACTAGTGGTTGGACATGGATGTATTGTATGATTGGAAATTACGCTCCTTAATATAACAAGAGCCAACAGGTTTCATGCATATGTTGTATTGTATTCTATGCTATCTAGTTTACTCTAAATGATATATGTATTGGTTTGCTTATGCATGCATGTGTAGATATCTGTGTATGTATGTATGAATCTTTCTAAAATGTGTTGTTGGTTTAACCATCACTTTGGATTGCTTGCTAACTTTCCTTCCATGTTGTAATGCATATTCGCTCGTGTGTTCCCTTATTAGCTGCATGCTATCACAGGTTTCCAAGGGGCACACTCATCTCAAACCCCATGTGTTAGAACCTCTCATGCACCTTCCTTGGCTCACTACAACTGTCACACCCTTGCTACCAACAAAGTTATCCTACTTGCCTCTATGCGAAATCACGGTCAAGGCATTATTGTACGACCCACTGCTGGGAATCCTACACCAAACGGTCTGAGGTCTAATTGGAACTTCTTACTAGGGAGATCCCCTTACGTGTTGGCAGGTCCAACACCATCAACATGAGGTAAAACACATCTTTACAGTAAAACAAATTTTTTCTAAATACAATGAAGTAGATGAAATTTACCGCAGGGTAACAAAGTTGATAGTGCCAGATGAAAAGAGATGGAAGGAATTGGTTGATTTACTATATTGAAGGATAACTCAGGAGCGGTAAAATGGATTTGCTAGTGCAATCTCAAGCACAATGGTTAGTTCATTGTATCAACACTATTTTGGGATGACTCAATAACCAAAACCATCAAAACAGGGCCACCGTTCTCTTCAACAGCCTACGTGGCCTATCCTTCTACCAAGATTAGATGATATAGTTTGTAATTAGGCTAATAATACAATGTCGGTTTGACAACGATTTTGTAAAGCATTTTTGTAAATTTTCATTATAAATACTTCACTGTTTGAAGTATTAAGGGTTGATTTCTGAAAGTAATTTCCTTTTGCATATTGTAATTTTGAAAGTGCTGGAGCATCTATAATACAAGGACCTTTCACAACATTCATGTGGTGTATTTAATGGTTATGGATCTCTTCTATCTATTTGTTTAAACAATGTTATTCCTTTCTTTGTTATTCTAAATTTCTGAATTAATCAACAAAAATTGTGATAAAGAGGATTCATTACTCAGAGCACCCTATTTTGGTCATTGGTAATTTTAATGTTTTCCATTGAAGTCAGATCAAGGAGTTCTTAATTTCTCCTTGGTTTCTACTGAACCTTACACTTCTGCTATCCCACCATCCATTTAATTTCTGAAAAGATCCAGTTAGTGCAACCTAGCTTTCCCTGTGAGAACTCCTCTAAAAATTGATGCAGAATCCAATTTAATCTATAAGACTACGTAGCCTAATGGAATTATAAAACTCAAATAAGCCAAACATTTCAAACAAAACAAACAAGTATAGTCATATATAGCCTAAAATTTACTCTAAAACAAAGCTAAATTAAATAGAGAGATCCCTCTCTTAAGCTAATAGGGTTAGATTCCAGCTTCCAAAGTGGTTTTGATGCTATCCAATGTGTTTACTCCCTCAACCTCAAAAACACAAAACGACAACATAGTAGTGACCATACTGGGGATAGAATATTTCTTACTCTGAAACATTATTATTCCATGGTTTTAATCAATATTTCATTAAACAACTATAATATCATTATTATGAAATACATGAACTGAGGTTTTTATTTTTTCAATATTCTACTCTGTCAGTGATTTGATTTTATTTGTGTGATGGTTTTTAATAGACTTAGCTCCTAAAATGATTTTCACTAGATATCACCCTGACACTAATCCTGCTAAATTCATAGATAACCCTAAGAAGCTAGTGAGAAACAAGAGTTTTATAGAGAGTCAAGGTAGCAATAGCCCATTGTCTGGATTCAATTCTCTCCCTAAATATATTCCTTTGTCAAGATCTAATTCACTCCCAGAGAAATGTTAAACTATACAAGTTATAGAGTTTGATTTTCCTTTCCAGCATAGTTTGTTTAGATCAAAGTATAAGGCTTTTGTAGATCAAACTGTCATTTATAAAGCCATACTACACAATACATACACCAACCCAACTCCTTGAAACAGATCATGATATTGAATATTTACAACAATTTGACAAATTACAAGGTCTAGTTTCACTGTTGGACAAAGCTATTGAAGAAGACTTTATTCAACAATCTGTTGAATTTTCTGATTTAACAGTTGCAACAACCTCTTTGTCTACTCAATCCTCCCAGTTAGTTCATCTACAACCTCCTAGTCCTACTCATTCTATAGTATCAACCTCCTCACCTTTCATTTCTCAAACTATTATTCTTACTATCCATGTAGTTACCAAAACTACACCTACATTAGGTCCATCTTCAAGTCAATCTTCTAGAAAAGTTATGACAAGTAAGTATGCACCTTTGGTGTTGCCAGGCCAATTGAATGCTATGCCTGGAGATTATCAATATAAAATTGTGACCTTTGATAACACTGGTGCTTATACTGCTCAGCAACATGTGGATAGGATGAACAATGTATTTGACCTTCAAGAAGTAGATGAAGCTGATGTTAAAATGAGATTGTTTGCCTAGAGTTTAGGAGGTGATGTCAAGAAATGGTTTAGGGGTTTACCTGCAAGAAGTATAGCCGCCCTTGGTTCTTTCAATCAAACCTTTTTAGCTAGATGGGAGATCAAGAAAAATCCACTTCAACTCCTACATGAATATAAAAGGCTGAAAAGAAAATCCAATGAACATGTGGAAGAATATTTTGAATGGTTTAATATTGTTTACAATGCCATTCCAAAAGACATCAAGCCCTCCCCTAGCCTAGCTCTAATTGATTTTCCAGACGGTTTCAATGTAGATATGGAATGTCAGCTTAGAGAGAGAGACCCGACAACTTTGGAAGAAATGCAAATGCAACTAAAGTTGAAGCTAACATCTTGGCCAAGAAAGCCAAATTGAAGTCTGAATGTAGAGTTACCATAAAAGAAGAACCTTCTACTTCTGTTGTTGATCATAAAATTGATAACTTAGTGAGAGTAGTGAATCAGATGATGCAAAGAGTAAACATTAATGATCAAACTCAAGTAAGACAAAACCAAAATCCCCCTCAAAATAGAAACCAAAACTTTAGAAGAAATGTTCCCCAAATCAAACAAAGAGAACAAAAGGGTCCTGACCAGCAGGTTCAACCCCCTTTTTAGGAAAATTACACTGATGATCAGGGAAATGTTGTGGAAGATTTAGATGATAATCAAATTAATTTGATGGGAAAAAGCGACAATGAAGTTGTTTTCCTCAGTTATGAGGAGCAGGAACTTTTTCTCCTAGCCCAAACTAAATCTGATTCCAAAGAGTCAGATGAATATAAACAAGGGTCTGAGAATTATATAATGGAAGTCCATAGGCAATAAAACCTTAAGAGAAAAAATAATTCAGACACTCTCAATGCTAAAAACTCAAATAATCCTACTAAAAAGTCATCTGAAAATGAACCTAGGAAAACCACAAATAGTCTTCCTAAGAAAATTGTGGACAATTCTGGTAAGAAAAAGGTAGAAATCCCCGTCAAAAGGGTTATTGACAGTATTTCTAAAACTACTCAAACAGATGTCCCAACCACCTGTTACACAACATTTTGTCACTATCCCTGTACTCTCCATTTACCTCTGGAGATCATGTCGATGTTACAACTCCAGCTAATAATGGTAAGAAGAAGGCAAAGATTAGATTCCTCTATAGGTTATGTGAAGGAGAGCATATTCTTCACCTTTTTCCTCTTTGGACAAAGCTTCCAAAGTTTTGGAAAGCCTTATAGCTCCTCAACCCCAACTTCCTGCTGGTTATTAAAGGCTTTCTTCTAACCCTTTCCTAGTTGGTAAAGAGACCGACTTAGATTCATCTCTTTCCCATCCTACTCTTCTTGAGCATGGCTCTCTTGTGTCTATTCCTGACCAAACATTGGTTGAAAATAATGTCGACTTGGCTCTGCCTTCAATTGTTCACTTTGTTCCCAAAGAGAGTGGTGATCATACTTCTCATGTTCTTCTCATCTCCTAAAATTCTCATGAACCGAAGAGTGACCCTCCCATCCTGGTTGTCCAGGAGAGTCCTTCTCCTATTCCTGCAGGGCATGGGGGTGATCATATGATACCCCCACCAAGTAGTTATGTTGTTTCTTTTGATTGGAGTCAATTGACTGCATTCCGCCTTCCATATTATGTGCCTTTCCATATCATTATACAAGCCTATAATATGGTAGTACATGGCACTATATTAGATGAAGGCGCATCTGTCAGCATCATGTCTTCTACTACTTGGCAAAATTTGGGTTTCCCACAACTTGTATCTGTCACCCAAAATCTGTTGGCTTTCAACAAAGGAACCAATCAACCCTTAGGGATCCCTTCGAAGTTCCCTATTACTTTGTGTTATAGACATTTTTCGAAACTGCAACCCCAATCATAAATGTCTATAAACCAAAGGCTCCTAAGTCCCTAAAAGTTTTGCTTCACTCCCTAAAGGAACAAGGTCAGCTGATTACATCATCTCCTAGAATTTCTCCACAGAAATTTGCTCAGAACTGGTCAAAACCGGACCATACAGAATGCCTAGTGCAGAGGATACAATGCATCTCACCTACTCAGTGTAAAGGGTGCAATGCATACTGAAAAGCCCTTCTGTAGGGTACGATGGGTGAGAATGGACAAATGGCAGAGACATTTTGTTAGGTGGAGGATCATAGAATCTTCCAGAAACTTCTCCTCTGACACTTGCCTCTCTCAATTCGCCCAGGGGTGTGTCACGCGGAATGAGTCGATCTTGCGGACAACATAGACCTTCCTAGAGTCTAATGAAGACCTAATGACAAACAAACCAACCAGACACTATCTTTCTCTAAATGCGATTTATAAATAATGGCAAACAAATGTGTTTAAGGCCTACCTCATGTCCAACGCAAGTTTGGAGATGCCTTCGCTCCTTTGATCCAAGTAAGTTCCTTCGTCACAAACCTGCAAGCACAAACAAGGCAAACGATTAAATATCACCTGAATATCCAGTATTATAAAACATATTCAACATGAAAGTCAAGGAGTCCATGAAACAAATAACATGAGATACTTGTTGAGAAAAATGAGCTTGATTGTATTA
>APFE030033079.1:0-14227 GCA_000404065.3 Pinus taeda | reverse complement strand
CAAGATCCGTAGTATGGACGCAGCCATCTGGTTAGGATCAATGAATTGACTCAGGTATGGTCGCAACCATCTAGTGAAAGAGTCATGTATCAAAATCACGCTTGGATTACAACAGACACAATCCAGGGTTTTGCGCTCCACGTTGACTCGAACATAAGTACAAGTTCAAGCATGTGAAAATGTAAGCTGAAGTCGAACATGCATGAACATCGTCTGATTACCAGCCAATGATGAAAGTTGTTAACAGACGCAAGAGGTACCACCAATAATGACAATGGTCCTCAAGGTACTATAGGTACAGTCTACAGCGTGTGAATGAATGATTCGATGTCAAACACCCGTAGAGTCATCTGATCGGAGGCCAATGATGAAAACCTCGCGTCAAACACGAAAAACCTGCCATTGAGGCATGCAGGCTCCAAGGTACCAGAAGTGAGTCTCTAGGTCACTTTCCTGGATAATGAGCTAAAGTCGACAGGAAGTGATCTTCGTCGAAGGTGGGCCGTAATGTTTCCCACATCATCGACACGAGATGGGAAGAGACAATGTTTGTGAAATAAGATTCATGAACTATCAGACAGAGGTGGTTTCTTTCAGAGGTCAACTTCTCTTGAACATATTGGCGGCACGACAGTGGAGTTGGCAGTATTTGACGTCAACGGATCAGAGGTCATGATGACGAGGCAATGAGCAGATGAGAGGTCAAATAGGATTACCCAAACCCACGGAGGCAAGTGAAAAAACAAGATGAGATATCCCCACCCTGACACGAAAGGAGAGAAGTGCCATGTTCAAGAGCGACATACTGCCAACATGACGATAATTACGGTTCCAAAATTTTATTTTTCCCCCGCCATTTCTGGTGAGTACCCCAATTATTTTGAACAAGCTTGATGGGGATAGCATATGCTTGTGGTATAAGTTTGACCTTTGGTCGAATCCAACCTAGTAAAAGTTTAACGAGCCCTAGGGAGGAGAAGCTCGAATCTTGTCATAATGATGAGTCCAATGTCGTGAGGGTTTAACGAGTCTGACACAGGTAAAACTTAGAGTATTTTTCATGTTTAGAGAGTTTGAAAAAGACACAGAAAAGGAAACTCCAGGGGTGTCCTTTTTCGTCAAGTTGTGTCTCTCGGGCCCGAAAAAGTATAAAATGATGCCTGAAAGAACCGCCCAATCAGTACGACCAAGGAGTACTTTTCATGAATAGTGATTTCGACCTGAAAAAGTAGAAAAGCGATCGAAACCACGTCGTTTCGTAACCATTAACAAGTTTGAAACGACAAAAACCCGGTAATCTTTTTATATTTTAACGGTCGATAAAAGAACTTAAAACGACCGCCCCTTAGTAACGTTTAACGAGCTAAGAGGGATAACTTGGCAATCTTTTCCTCTTTAACAGGTCAGGAAAAGAGCTGAAAGAAGACCTCCATTTTTATTCTCTTTAGCGAGTCAAAAAGGAAAAAATACTCGGCAATCTTTTCATATTTTACGAGTTAGAAAAGAGCTTAAAGGTGACTCGGGATGGGTTCATTTTACACAAGCTTGAACCATGGACACTCTAACCTTGGAATTGGTTTCATGTTTACACAAGCTTGAAACGAAAACTATCCTGTGATAAGTCGCATGCCCCAGCATAAGACGCAAAACGAGGTACATGCCCCCCAAGCTTCATTGCATTCAACAAAGTGGATGGGATGAAGGTTCACTTTCGAGATCTTGGAAAGACTCGACTTGGAAAGGGATTTGTTCCATTTTCTAATGAGGTTGACACAGTAAAAGAACTATCCTCATAACCCTTGTTTCATTTTTTAACGAGCTTCACACAACATAAGGAACTATGCTCGGTAGACCCAGTTTCATTTTTTAAGGAGCTTGACATAGGAAAGTGAACTATGCTTCGACGAATCATATTTCATTTTTTAACAAGGTTGCTACAAGATCAAAACTATCCTTGACACGTCCTATTTCATTTTTGAATGAGGTGGAAACAGGAACAAACTATCGTCATGATAGCCTGTTTCATTTTTTAATGAGGTTGATACAGGAAAAACTATCCTCCCCCCGAACTTCATCATAATGAACCGGAAGGTGGGGCGTCCAAGAGTGGCGCTCCCGATGGAAGGTCAATGTCTTGGAAGTCAGGACCCAATGCCCCCAAAACAGTATGCATGATAGCGGCATGGCTGGATATAGGCACGGGAGAGGTAGCCACGTAGTTGATCTGGGGTGAGACAGATTCAGCTAGTGGATGAGAACCAGGAGGTGAGGACACCTGTGCAGGAGGCATTAGGGGACTAACGAAGGACAATTAATCGATAGTCACAATCCTTCCATCGTTTGGAAAGCAAACCACACGGAAAAGCGAAGAGACAACGACCCCCATAGCATAAACATAGTCACGACCAAGGAAAATACTGAAGCCTAAAGCTCCTTGAGTAACCAACACGTCTATATAGATGGTTATACCTCCCAAAGTAATAGGGAACTTTGGGAGGACTCCTAGAGATGGACATGCTCCTCCGTCGAAAGCCAACATATTTCACGTGACGGTCTTGAGCTGCGGGGAACCTAGAGCTTACCAAGTAGTGTACGACATAAGACTGACCGACGCGCCTTCATCTAGAACAATGCCAGGTACTGCCTTATCACGGGCGAGTACTATAATCTGGAAAGGCACCTGGGATGGAAGACGGAAAGCGGTTAGGTGACTCCAATCAAAGGATATGGCCAAAAGACTTGGTGCGGGAATTGTATGATCGCCCCCTTGGGCTAAAGGAACCGAAGAAGGACCTTCTGAATCAGCTGGGATAAGAGGGTCGTTTTCACATGCAGGAGAATCTGAGGATATGAGAAGAACATGTTCATGACGTTCTTCCAGAATAGGGTGGTCGAGGGGTGGTGAGCTCGAGTCGACACTCTCTCTGACCAATGGCTGGTCTGAAACAAGCTGGGCAGAGCCAGGTTCAGGAAGAAGGGGCTGGACAAGAGAGGAGTGTAAACCAATCTTGTGGTCAGCAGGAGGACGATCTGCAGCTGCAGAAAGACGCTGATATCCAACGGGGAGTTGGGGTGAGGGAGTCGCAAGACTTTCCATGATGGCGGAGGCTTTATCCATGAACGGACAAAGGTGAAGGGGATGATTGCCTGCACAAAGTCTGTAGGGGATTCAAATCTTCCCTTTTCCCTTACCTTTTCCAACGGAGGAGGTAGCATCAGCGGGGTGGGCCGGATTGCGGGACCATACTTCTAAGACCCTGGGAATGCCAGGACAATCACGAAGAATATGGTTCTCCTTGCATAATCGACAAGGAAACTTAATCTTCCGTGGAGGAGTGGGAAGGAATCCGACTTCTAGTGTGCGTGATGGAGCAACAGTTGTGCTTGTAGTCGCTAGTGTGTTTGGAGCCTCTCCCTTGGCAGACTTCTTCTCCTTAGTCTTCTTCTTCTTCTTCTTAGCCACCCGGTTACTCGAATCGAGACTTTCACCAGGCGAAGTACAAGAAGGAAACGTAGAAGTAGGCGTCGAAGGGGAGGGGTCCACCTTGGGTTCAACATAAGGTTGTACAGGTGGAGGGACTGATGAAATATCAGCCGACACAGTAGGGACCATAGAGTTTGAAAATAACCAAACAGGCAACCCGACAGTTAACCCTGGAAGGGATAATGTCACCATATAAAGAGCACCAACATTCCTAGGAGAAGGTAAATGACCAGGATTTCCGTCATGAGGGGAAATTGGGTTGGTGAACCCTGGAAAAGTTGCCATAGCAAAACGAAATCCTACTCAATCTAACGCACACAAAATCTAACTAGGTAATGTGATTGTGGCCAAATATATTTTAAGACACTTGACTTGACCTTTTCATTTTTAAAGAGTCGAGAAAAGGACGAAAAGATGACTCTAGTCTCCTTCGATTGTTTAATGAGCACAAAGTGACAAGCAGCTCACTTACACCTTTTCTTTTAGAGAGTCTGAAAAGGATCAAAAGTGACTAGTCTGGAGAACTAGGTAAAAGGTTTGCCAAACAATCCGTAAAACTGCTATATACACCTTGGCGATCATATGAACACCAAGGACTTCACGTACTGCAGTCAATCTTCCCGAATGTTTTGTTCAGTTCATTACGGCATGTAGGGCGGCATACTCAGCTTCCTATGGATCAAAGGTTGTTAGCCTATAAGGGTCTCCCAATATATACTCGACGGTACGTGGGAGCACAGTCCGTACTGGTACCTACCATTTCACCGTGGAGGAATCACCCAACCACTCAACGATAAATTACCAGGTTTAAAGACGCCGGAACACGTCTCTAACCTAGACCTCTAGGATGTGAGAGTTAAGTTTTAATGCATTGTTAGGTTCATTGAATTCATTTTACGATTTATCTTTAATTAAGTTTCAGTTTTCGGTCTTACCGTATGTGGTCTCTTGAAATTTCCTAAATGCAACTATATGCGAAAATTGTATCGTTTCATTGAATGAATTCTATCTACAGAAGAGTTGAGATTTTCATACAAACAAAACGATCACAAAAATCTTGATGCAGCTAATAACAAGAAAGGAAAATCTTGTTCTTTTTATTTTTAAAAGAAAAAAATTAACACAAAATGCTAATTAATGAAAAGCAAAAACCCTTTTTCTTTTCTTTGAAAATAGTATGATGCACTTAACAGATTTCAAGAGACATACACTAAACATGTAATTCACTCAAAGAATCTAGAACCAATCCTGAAACATGAAAATGACCTATTTACGCAAAGAAAACACCAAGACCTTCAAAGAACCATGTAATCTAAGTTCCAATGAAGTCAGGCAAGAAATAAACAAGCTAAAAGTGAGTTACTTGCAGCATATAATGCAAAACTTGTACAACTACCAGAGGAATGTGGGAAACAACTAATAAATTGACTAGATCAGGAAACCATAAATCCGACAGAAGGCTCGACATGCAAAGCCATGAAGGCTAAGATATAAAATCGATAGAAAAAGGCGAACAACTGAAGGATAAAAAGAATCGATGCACAATTCACTTGAAAAGTGTGCAAATGTAATTTATGCACAAATGAGAATTCTAATTATGCACGTGTGATCTATGCAAGAGAATTCTCAAACACAAGATGATTCTAATGTAATCTAAGAACCAGTCAAGTGCAAATCAAGAAAATTGGGTGAGATTCCAAAGATCAAAAAATAAAAAACACTCAAAGGCGATTAACACTCATACACAAAGGCAAAAAAAAAAGCAAAAAGATGAAAAATGGTGAAGAGACTGAGGCAAACCTTCAAGTAATGATCAAAGGAAATCAAACTAAGAATTTCTCAAAAGAGAGACTCAAAACCAGTCAAATAAGGGTCCAACAAACTTCCATAAGCTGCAAGAGATGCAAAAAGACACAAATCCAAGCTTAGAAGGCTGAAAAACATGCTAATTGAAAAAATTAACAAGTCTGGCGTGATTGTCAGACCGCAACTCGCGATATAAAGAGATTGGCGCGGGTTGTCCAATAGCAAGAGGCGCCAACCAGCGCGACTGTCAAGAAAAAACTGCGCTAATCAAGTTTGCCAGGAAAAAAACAAATAGGTAGTCCCAGGCTTGGTTTACAATATCTAGAAAGGCTAGCAAGCAAGAGATAGCAAGAACTTCAACCCAGAAAGCTATTCAAGCCAGTAAACAAGAGAAAAATTGACATGCAAGGCAAGGCTGAAATTGTTCAGTTTGTAAACTAAACCGGAGATTGTCTGAAGTGGCATTGATCTACTTCACTACAACATAGTAGTAGTGTTTTGAAGGCTATCTAGCCACGCTTCAAGCTCCGTCTACAGTTTACAAATCAAACAACACAAAAACAAACAACAAGCAGTTCCCTAGCGGAGTCGCCAAATTGTTGAACTCGTAAATCCCCTCTGCGGACAGAGGTGATCCCACTAGCCCAATACGGGTCTAGCAACAATCACACCACGGTACACGCAGGTTCCTAATTGCATAAATCAGAGATTGATCATGATGATCTACCTGGAATCCAACGCTAGTAATTGAAGAAGAAACGTCGCTCCCGTCCCTTTGCTTTGGCGGGTCACAATCCTCACGCTCCACGTAAACGGACACCTGCACACGCAAAGAACGATACAAACAAAAGTGTAAAATCCAGTATATGCAATTATATATCGGTCAGAAAAGATACAACTCAAATACCATTGAAAGACACATTAGTGGAACCATAATGATAGTCGTCTATTAATCAGTAAAAACAGAGAAAGATTACAACCAACGGTTCTGACGTTGAACCTCCTCTGACTTGGCCAACAGCTAAATACGCCTTGTAAAGTGACCTCTTCTCTCTCGATATTTTGGCAGCATAACCCCTCTATAGTTCTCAATTCTCACTATCACTCCAGCATAATCTCAGTACTCACACTAGCTCTAGCAAAAACTAGTTGATTTAATGCAGGGGACAGTCATTTATAGATGGAGGAGGAAGGAGTATGCATTGTATCAGGACACCTACTGAAGATTTAGCATTATCCTAGAATAGCCACTGAACTTGGTTGTCATGGATAAAAATATGACACTCGACCACTTCCATGAGATTTTTCCCTCAGAGAAATCCATGAACAAAGAGGAAAAAACATTGAGTGCGCGCTGGCTAAAAATCATAACCAAATTTAGGTGGCGCGGGCTTTGCTCTATGACAGAGCATCCATGGGCACGCCCTCTTTTGAGGAACTAAGTCATTGGCACGGGTAAGACACTGTGGACCCGTGCTAATGGAAAAAGGGCACTTTCTAGGGCTAATCTGCAAAAGGTGTCTTAAGGAAATTTGAAGTTCATACTCAGGAGAATCCAATGCAAGTGTTTTTAAGTTGTGTCACTGGTCACAGGTCCATAAATGTGTCCTCCAATGTGCGAAAGAAAGGGTAACAGGGACGGTGACCAACGGTGACAAATTACTGCGTAACAGATGCCCCCTAAAGCATGAAGCCTGAGAGAGAGAGAGGGGTGAAGTGCTTTACAAGAAAATATATAGCTGCCGCCGAGAATCTGCATTGAGAGATACAGTATGATAGTTCAAATACATGATATATGTGGCATGGTCGCAGCCATCCATAAGAGTACATGATGATCAAGATCCATAGTATGGACGCAGCCATCTGGTTAGGATCAATGAATTGACTCAGGTATGGTCGCAGCCATCCAGTGAAAGAGTCATGTATCAAAATCACGCCTGGATTACAACAGACACAATCCAGGGTCTTGCGCTCCACCTCCACCCAAACATAAGTACAAGTTCAAGCATGTGAAAATGTAAGCTGAAGTTGAACATGCATGAACATCGTCTGATTACCAGCCAATGCATGAACATCGTCTGATTACCAGCCAATGATGGAGGTGTGGTGGACATGATTGTTTGTGTGGTCTAGCAGAGAGTAGTCAATTGTTGGATACCTTTAGAAGAAGAATGTTGGGAACTTACTATGTACTACTCAATTGGGACCCTTTCTTTAGGGATTTTATACCTTACAACTTGACATGTGTTCATTAGAGTTGTAGTGCTTTGCATGTTGGCTTGTCAAATATTTATTTAGCTTTCTTAGAGGAGTGACATAAAATTGTTTCCTTCACTTTTACTTATTCTTTGTGCTTTACTCTTAGGTCTCAAGCACTAGAGTTCTTGTGTTTATGCAAGATAGGAGTTAGGGTTATGGTTTTTCAATAAGAAGAAAAGGGATGAAATGGATTGGGAGAAATGCTAGGGAATAAAAGAGAGGGCTTGTTATTATGGTTCCTATGAGATAAAATCACTAGGATTTTGTGGCAATGGAAACTTAGTGCTACTTGGAGTGATAGATGTGGAGAAGATAAAAGAGTTTTCTTTTTCTTTTTACTGTACACTTGTGTGATGTAAGATCAAGTACCAAAGAGGAATTTCCAACATGTATACTTTCTAGATGTTTGGTGGAGTGACTAGCTTTGGTTGGGAGTAATTCTTAGATAAGAGTTGTGAGCTAGGGTATGTTATTTGTGGTGGATGATTTAGCAAGGATTTGGAAATCATCACATGTGATAAATTCTATTAGATATTGGTATGAACTTATAACTCCATCTTATGTATATATGAAGCATGTTTTTTTTTTCCAAAATATGTGTACTTAAACATACGACTTTCAAGTTACATTCTTGTGATGATTGAGTAGTTTCTAAGAGTTTCTTACACAAATTTATTTACGTAAAAATGGTAAGATTTTGTTAAGCGAATTTAAGAACGCATAGAATCTAAGTGGCTATATTAATAGCTGTAATAAATCTAGTATTTTTTCATATTTAGAAGTATGCCTTAAGTGGTGAAAACATTGTTCCTTTGAAGTACAATCAATTCATGTTTCTTGTTTTGGCCCATATTATGTAATCAATTGGATAGAATTGAAATATACACCATTGTAATTTATATCTCAAATTCATCCCTATGACTAAAATTTCACAAGAAATAAGTTAAATGAACCTCAAATTCAAGGTGAAATTTTTGAATTTGTATTATTGTGGCAATTCTCAAAATTCCATGACTTTCTCCTACTTCCTTTATCTCTATTCACCATTAAATGTAAGTGTTGAAGCATCCAAATGAAACAAGTTTGACCTACTTAAAATCCATAACTCTGTCCGCATTTTTGTGTGTGATTTATGAGATATTATTCCTGCATCCTCTTCCCATAGCATATAAGTGGAAGAAACTTTTATTTATATCCCATCCTCTTAATGGTATACTTTTTTATTTGAGTCTCCAACATCCCTCATCTCCTTAAGGTTTAACTAAAATTTGAGCATATGAAGTTGTATGTGGTTGAAATAGAAGCATTTAGTATTCTACTCTCCTTCATGGGGTTGACTCCACAAACTTTTGTAAACTTTTTATTTTTGCTATTAGTTTTTTTTCTCAATTTTTTTTGTTTCTACTATTAGCATCTTATTATTTGTCCCATGTATAAGATGTAAATATATTACAATGACATGGACCAATATTCTAAACTGATGTGTTGAATTTTTGTTTACCAACCCAAGAAATATTATATCTCACTAGAAATGGACCCAAATCCTTTGTTTTTCCAATTAATAGGGTCATAGGTTTATCCTAAAATATGGAAATAAAGAGAATCAATAAGGTTAAGGAGGCATGCTCTACTAGGAAAGTCTCAAACTAGGAATTCATGTAACCTTTCTTCTAAAATGTGTAGACCCACCCTTTTCTCTGACCATGTTAATTTCATTATATTTCTTAAATCCAATTACCATAGTTAGAGATATTATCTACTACAATCTCTTTGAATGAGTCTCAAATATCTTCACCCTCCTGGTGAAACAACTAAGAATTGTCTCTCATCTTCATCCAAAATGGGATTAAATTCCTCAAAAATGATTTGATATTCTTATCTAAATTCCCCCTACCCCCCTCCCATTACCAATAACCCTTTCTCATTTTCATCCAAAATGATATCGAAATCCTCAACAATGATTCAATATTATTATCAAAGTTCCTCCAATGAGACTTTCAAAGAGTCCCAACATGCCCTTTTTTCCCTATTACAGTATGGATATTATAATTTAGTTATTTGGACCATATAATCTATTCCCTTAACAACAAAACCCATAATCACCTAGTGAGTGGATTTAATCACATGTCCTTTCTGAAACATTGTAAGATCCCATGCAAGACCTTCGAATATTTTGACATTATTTTCTAGAAAAAACATTGGATTCTTTAACCATAACTTGTACAATTTCATTGCCACTTAGATATAGATCAATTGGAAATAGAGTGCACTATTAAGGAACTCCTTACCACCTCATTGGTTCAAACCTCAATAAATTCTATGTCATTCTTATCGAGTAGCATGGGTATACCTAATGATTATAGAAATAGTTATTGGAATCAACCCCATTTCATACAAGTACCATTCTGAACCAATTTTCAATTCCACCTATCCCAAAAAATAATGCACAATTTGGTTATGAGGAAGATATTGTGTTTTTTTCTTCATTTATTAATAATCTTGCATTTCATTTTTTTATTACGGCCTAAACCCATGATTTCATGATAGAATTTCCAAACTTGATTTTTTTTGGGATCCTCATCATAAGCTCATAAAAATTGTATATTTATTTCCCATTGCATTTTCACTATTTTTCTCTTGTTTTCTAGTCTATTTAATGAATTTTCACCATTGATTCACTCTACAACCCTATACCTTGAATAAAATCTCCATGTCCCTCTTTATCATTAGAAAGATGAGTTGGCCCACATTTATGGGGCCCCTCAGAGAATTTTCTAAGAGATCCTTCAATTGTGTTTGTGAGGGATTATTATGAACCATCCTTGCAACCATCAAGGTTCTAATCGGTGTTCAACCTTATTTAATATTTTTCTTGCTATAATTTATTTGTTCCATGAGTTTGGACATGGTTCTATAGATATATTAGAGTGCCTTACATTAGCATTTATCCTTCTTCCATTTTGAGAAGGGGTTGGAGGTTCCGTTTTGTTGTGTACACCCTTAAGATTTTCTAAACACAAAATAGTGAATCTATTAGTAGTTCCATGATTTGATAATTTTCCCATTTTCCTTTTTGTTACTACCAATTTTTTTTTTTTTACCACCATTTGTCCTAAGAGTGAAGATATTATTTTTTACTATCTCTTTCACCTAGGAGAGTTTCTCAAACATCAAGAAGTAGTCCTAGGAAAAATTTCCATTCATATGAAAAAAATTGCACTAAAACAATAATTGTTCGTAGTCCATTTTTTTAGGTGAATCTAGACATAAATTGGAGTTTGAACACGTTGAGGAGGCCCTTATACAAGTTAATTACTATATATAATATATCAAAAGCATATTTTTCACCTTATTGAATGCTATGTATGTATCTACCTAAAGATTTACTCATCATTTCGAAAGTTTTCAAGTTTGGTAGATTGAGAAGTGAGAAGGGATGCTAGACCCACATAGAGGTACTAATTGGAACCTCCCATTTTGGGTTGAAACCTAATGATCGAAAATTCAAATAAATTCCACAAAAGATTCAAGTCAAAGGTCCATTTCAAAAAAATAATTTTCCTTAGAACTAGAAGTGAAACGCATAATAGAATTTTTGATAGAAATAAAAGAAGGCATTAGCATTCAAATGGTGTGTCCAACTCTTATTGATCCAATCCTCTAAATTTCTAGTATTGAGTAATATCCTTGTAAATTACACAACCAAAGCATGGTAAAAATAATGAAAATCCCTCCTCTTCAAGTTATTAGAGAGGATTATAAAATTGTGCATTTCTTCCATTCAATTGACAAATCATCTCTTAAAGTTTGTTAGGCCATTTTTTGATTTCTCAGTGACTACAATGGTCTTTTTTTTTTAATCTATTAAGTTAGCCTCAAAGCACTAATGTAACCAAGAAGTAGAACCACCAGAAATCATGGGCAAAGCCAAAATTCAATTTGATTAGAAAAACAAGAAAAACTCACCACTTACACTATACTTTTGTTTCTACTCGATGTGATTTAAAACAAATAAACTTTACTATCAAAGAAATTATTTTCCATCTAATTCTATTTAGTTAATAAATAATGGTAAAACTAATTTTAATAAGTGAAAAAATTATAAATCCATTACTTTTGCACTTCACCATTAGAGTATTTAGGCATTTTGATCAAAGTAGTACACACATTTCTTGCAAGCTAAAAATAATTATTCAAGGCTTAATTCAAATTCCATTTCCATATAAATGGGGTGATAAGTTTTCCAACACTTTATCAACATAATCTTTCAAATTTTATTATTAATATGATCACATCTCATGGAGATACAAAAAAAAAAAATGCATTTCATCATTTTATTTTCCTTTTATTTTGTATTTAACTTCATCAAATATTTAAGAACTTTGTAACCAATTGTTTGATATCTTGTGAAATAAATTTTCACTAACTCTATAAATCCTTTATTTGATTATTTTCATTTTTTTTGTTCAATGATGGTTGGTAATTTCTAACGAAATATCTTTTTCCACTATAACATTTTTAACAACTATTTTTCTTAACTAGAAATTCAGTGGAGCTATTACCAAGACATGTGAAAACAATACATCCCACACTATGGAGACACCTACCCCTTGATTTGCATCACAATGATTTTAAATTTAAAGGAAAGTGATTTTTGGATGTTAAGGAACTTTCCCACAATTTTAGCATGCATCCTCTTCACCACTAGTACCTGCACTTTCTATAATCTCTTTAAAGAATAATGGGTTTAGGGAATGCATAATTTTTACTAAAATAGGTACAAATATTCTAATTCTCACTAATATTCATCATGGAATACATATGCATTTTGATTCACCATCAGATTTAATTTATTTGTAAATATTTAATTATTCACATCCACACAACATGCTCCATAGAAAAAGCATACATATTGTTGAAAAGCTCCAACAAATACAACTTTTGAAATTGAATCTAAAGCCACAAAGTATTAAAAAAGTCTAAATTAAAAAATAAGCGAATAAATTGTTCATAAAATATTCGATGTTATGTATTAATTATGTGGTTTTATTTGCAACAATGTGCTCTTTCACATCTCTATATTTCTTGCACTGGCATTCCATTTAATTAATTTTATTTTTTGATTGGGAGCATTTTAATGTTTTTTGGAATTAGTTCAATAGAAATAATAGGATTTGTTTGAGCTTCCCAACAATGTTTACTTGCGCATAAGTCACCCACCCCCCTTATCCTTAGGACATATTATGTGGACATATGTCAACAATAAACATGATGATAAGTAATGTTTGTGGCTTGGAATACTTTCTAAGTATAAAATTTCTTCTCTAATGTTTTATCCCACAATAGTTGTAAATTTTGGTTTAGGGTAGCATATACATCCCAACTTACCATGATCATTATGCCAATGTAGGTGCCGACAATGCTACCGACACTCCTACTAAAATATTAATTGGTTGTAAGATGAAATTGTATTGTCTTATTGGACCCCCTCATCCTCACTCTAGGGTGGATATGTCATGTGGATAGTGTGGATATTAAACAATTCTCTCCCCTCTCCAACTATATTATAAACATTATTTTAGTTATAAAGTAGTTTTCAAGCATTGTAACCAATTTTTCAAAAAATCCTCTCTAACAATGTTATTTCATTTTGTTAATGAGTAGAAGGAAAAATGGAAATAAGATACAAAAGTCCAAATTAATATAAAATAAATAGATATCAAGAAAGCATTGTGCAAAACATAAAGTATTTAATTATCATATGACTAACAAGTGAAAAACATAATGGAGTTTTAGAGATATAGGTTGAATAGAAAAAGTGGTTGAAAATGGACTATTTTATTTCATGCGCAAAACATGAAAATAAAGTACACACAATATCAACATCATACAAGAAAAGAGTGTCAAAAGAAGACAATAAAAGTCATTTTTAAGATGCATATTCCAATATATCAAAAAGAATGAGGAGTTACATATAAAGAAGCCAAGTTCAATACGCTAGAACTCTAATACAATGCTAATATCACCTATAATTTTAAAGATTCCACCAGGAAATAAAGTATAAAATATTTACCTCAATGTTCAATCTTACTAAATTAGAAGGTTGTGAAAAACATTTGTGCACACACACACACACATATATCATGTGTGGAAGGAAGAATGAGAATATGTCAAAGGCGAAATTGACATAAAGTAAATAGATAAAAGGATAATATTTTGTAAACATAAAATGTTTAATTCTCATGTGACTAACAAGTGAATAATAGAAAGTTGGAGTTGTGAGAGAAATAGGTCAAAATGGAAAAGTTGTTGAAAATAGTGTTTTACTTTATGTGCAAAACATGAAAATGAGGTACAAGAATGTTAAGAACATATAAGAAAAGAGAGAGAGAAAAGAAGAAAAAAACATGCATTTTTAAATTGCATATATGTAAAAATAAACGCAACATATAAAAAAGAATGACAAATTAAATATAAAGGCCTAAAGGTAAATTCATTAAAACATTAATAAATTGATAAGGCCTCCATATCTTGTGAATGTGAGACTTAAAAATGTTGTGGGATTAATGGTGAAAAAAATATTCTCTTTGTATGTCATAAGTTTAATTAAAAAATGGAGCGGCCATGTACTTTTTAATACACTAAGAAATCAAATCAACATGCAAAGGGGGGGGGGGG
>APFE030033069.1:0-29187 GCA_000404065.3 Pinus taeda | reverse complement strand
CATAAAACAAAGCATATTCATCACATAGACCAAGGAGTACATGAAATAATTCATTTAACAACAAATCATTGAGAAGAATGGACTTATTTGTATTAAGGAAACAAAAAAGGAACCATTACAACCTGAGCCTTGGTGTTGTGCAAGCTCCTCCCAGGGTCCATCAAGAGATTTCCTCTACTTTGACAAGCTCACCCACTCCCAATATGGCAACAAGGAAGGATAGTGATCTCTCCTCACAAGTCAACAATGGAAGTCCTAATTCCAGCAGCATTTACCCTTAGAATGTTCAGCTTTCAACCTCCCCTCCTCTGGCCCAATGCCTGTATTTATAGTATTCTAGAGGAGGTTATTCAGTTCCAACATCAATGGGATACTCCCTCTTTTGGATGGGGTAGCTCCTCTCTTGATGGGATAAGTTCCTCTATCATAGGAGTGCATGAACCATCTGGAGGCACTCAATACACGTCAAACACTCTTCTAGAAGGCTCTAGAAGTGACCACAAGTAACTTTTTAAAGATGAAACTCGCGCCTTTTGACCTTTACAGGGGTACGCACCCAACCTTTAGCTTACAGAGCGTACAAGTATGCAGGTACAGTGTATTTGGAGTGCGTACACGCAGGCAAGGTAGAGAGAACCTGCGTACCCAGAGATAAACATGTTTTTAAGTGACTTTCTCTCTTTTTGAAGTTTTGACATGAAGAGCAGAGGTATGGGGCTTGACAAGGAGGACAATATGGCTATTGATGGGGCCATATAAACTGTAGATAGTCATGGTGACAAATTTCAGTGTAACACGCACTATAGTGAATTCGACCTTTCCTGTCCACTGACCAAGTGTTGTGTCCACCTTTTCAGCTACACCAAGAACTTCATCCAGAGGAGAATTCACTGTCTTCATTTGTGCCTTCACCGGTGCAAATTTTAGCCCAATCCTTATCGTAGTATCTTCTCCCATGAAGTTGTGAGAGGCCACAATATCCACCATAGTAAATATATCAGCATCTCCAACCTTCATCCAAACATACCTGACTTGTTCCTCTCAGGATCCCTCCAAGAGAACACCTCTGTAGCAGCAGCAACACCAAGTATCTGCATCATCCCCACAGAAGCTTCTCCATTCTTTGCATTAGATTGTGTAATCACAACCACTTTCAGTCTAGAAGGGCAATTCTTCACCGTATGTGGTCCAGCACATATCCAACACTTCAAGGTTTTCTTCGTCTTCGAATTATCATCCAATTTCGAAGCATCCTCTTTCTTCTTTTCTTTTGGCTTGTCAGACTTCTTCTTCCTATCATCAGAAGTCTCATCATAATGCTCCACCAACCTATCCACAGCAGCAGAAGCTTCTTCAAGTGTTCGAATCCTCTGCCTCTTCACTTCATTGTGTGCCCAAGGCTTCAACCCAATAATGAAATTGAACACCTTGTCCCTCTCTGCCATGTCAGAAAGTTCTAGGACCGTACTTGCAAACTCTCGCTGACATGTCTGAAGGTTCCCTGGCTGCTTTATGAATTTTATCTTCATCCTTGCTTCCCACAATTCATCTTGAGGACTGAAATGGGCTTGCAAAGCTCCCTTCATCTCATCCCATGAAGTAATGTCACCAGCACTGCCATTGGCAATCTGATCCATCCATCTTCGCTACCACATCTTAGCATCCTTTTTCAAGAATTGAGCAGATACCTTGACCTTTGTCTCATCACCAGATAGACCCAATCTTTTCAAGTATTGCTACATGTCCCATAGAAATTTGCCAAGAGTCTTTGCACTCCTTGTACCATCATAACATTCTGGTTCCTTGACTTTCACATGAGGCACTTCTCCACCTGAGTTATGCCTCACGGCCTTCTTCAACACCGCAATCTCATCTCTGGCTTCGTCAAGAGATTTCTTCAATTCCACGATCTCTGCAAGACTCTGGTCCCTTGCTTCTTCAACCTTCGTAGCCCTTACTTCAAGTTGTGTACACATAAGATCAGTGTACTCGTGTTGAGTTCGGAGTTCCTCAAGCTCTTCCTTCATCTTTGAATTGGCCTCTTGATCCTTCATGACCAAGTCCATCTTCTTATTCCAGTAAGCCTCTAAGGTCTCCATCCTTTCCAACACCTTTTCAATTAATTCCATAGTAGCATCCTTCGCACCGTGACTAGACCCAACCTGAGATTCAACTGCCATTGGTAAAAGCCTCCTTCTTCTTTGCAATCTAGTTTCGACCATACAACAGCTTCACCAAGATGCCTGCAACCCAAGTCCTTGATGCAACACTTATCAGGAAGTGCTCACCAACCTCTTTCACCTACAAGTACTTGTCACCATAGTCACTTCTTCACGAGCAACCCTGCTCTAGCACCAGCTCCAACCAAGCTCTGATACCGCCTGCCACAATAGTGCAGGTGCGTATTAGCTTCATGCTTCAACACCAACATTAGCTTCATGGCACTAGCTCTAATACCACCTGTCATGATGTCGGAGATGGAAGTAGTCTTTCAACCACTCTTGGCGAGGTGCGGCACCACCAAACACTTTCTTTTCACCAATACTTATGTTCGTGGACTACTCCTAACCACTTATTCCTACTTAGTTTGTGATTCTCAACCAAGTATTATTCTTTATCCTTTATACCAATGAACACCCATACACATTCATTATCAACAACAATTATAAATGATGAACACAATTGCACAGTATAAAGGGAGGGGCAACTCCCTGAACAATGAGTCTGCTCAGCAATATATTATACAATATTTTTACAAAATTTTACAAGTATACTTAGTAAGCCCAAGTTCCATACTTAGCCAAATTTACAATCCAAGGCAAAACTCGGTTGCCTAGCTCGTCGACACCTTTGCATGGTCGTCGCATGACTCACCAACACTTCGTTCACCTTGTCACATGATCATGTTGTTTTCCCAACTCAAGCGCACCTTCAAGTCGCCAAAACAGGTGCCTCCACCTGAGACACACCTCCGTCCACAATCTCAACACTTCACTAAGTCACCGTGCACACTTTCACGACGGGCGCGCACTCTCTCGAGTCACCAAGGCACCCGTGCCAAGTCGTCGCACAAAGCGAGCGCCACACTCTTGTGCATCCCATCACCCAAACGCTGGGTGCTCCTGCCTGCACCTTCACCCACAACTGCACTTCACCATGCACACCTGCCCAAGAATGGGCACATACTAGAACTGCGCCTTTCCCCTTAGACTTGCGCACTTAGACTGCACCACTACCTTGTATAGCGAAGATGTATGAGTGTTGAGTTGTTGTCAAATGCCTCCACGCATTCACCAATATATATCCATCATAAAGGGAGGTCATGGCTTACCCAGCTGACCTCTCCCACGCCCTTGCTCCATTGCAAAAGCCCCTACATAACAAGTCAGCCTCCATACAGGTTTTCACATGCTCCATGCCATACAAACACAGCTCACTTCCTTCCACATATGCGCATAAGTATTATCACATACTATAGGAAGTTTGCACTTCCTGTAACAATAGCCTGTTCAGCTCATTTGTCGTTCATTCAAGCCTCACCCGTGCACATGCCCATTCACCCGCATGCCTAGGAACTACAGGTCGTTACACACCCGAACGGGTTCACACGCATGGCCTCAAATGACTCATCGAAGCGAAGGGACAAGGGAGAGCCGGGCAAATGAGCTACACGAATGTGCACAAAGCCAACCTATGGTCACAACTTAGCATTTTTTGATATGGGCTCATACGCCCGTGCTCGCCGTCGCCCGCCCACCCAAACGAGTTCACATGGATGCCCTTGCCCAACTCGCCCGAACGGGTTCACACACATGCCCTCAAATGACTCACCGAAGTGAAGGGACAAGGGAGAGTCGGGCGAACGAGCTGCACGAATGTGCACAAAGCCAACCTCGGGTCACAACTTACCATTTTTTGATATGGGCTTATTTTCCCGTGTGGGCCCTCACCCGACCCACCCAAACGAGTTCACACGGACGCCCTCTCCCTATCCGCCCGAACGGGTTCACACGCACGCCCTCAAATGACTCACCGAAACGAAGCGACAAGGGAGAGCTGGGCAAATGAGCTGCACAAATGTGCACAAATCCAACCTCAGGCCACAAATTAGCATTTTTTGATACGGGCTTGTTCGCCCGGGTGAACCCTCGCCCGACTTGCCCAAACGAGTTCACACGGATGCCGTCACACGACCTGCCCTGTAACAACCTATAGTTCCTAGGCACGCAGTTGAATAGGTGTGCACACGGGCAAGGCTTGAACAAACAACAGACAAGCTGAAGGGGTTGCGGTTACAGGAAGTGTGAACTTCCTGTAGTATGCGATAATACTTATGTGCATATGTGGAAGGAAGCAAGCTATGTATATATGGGCGAGTTGAGGGGTGCTCGTCGTAGAGCCAACCATGGAGCATGACAAACAAAGGCAAGCCAACCACATGTTAGCTTCATTTGATTTTGAGGACACGTTGGATTGAGGTTGTGGAGAGGTCGGCCAAAGGCATGACTGCCACGCAAAATAGGGTATAAACATAGCGATGAGACTTGGAATTTGACACCAAGCAAGTCACTCTTCATCATACGAACTAAAGGTGCAAAGGTGGAGAAGAAGGAGCCGCGGCAAGGTGCAGTTCTATGCGCAGAAGTTGTATGCGGTTGGAGGACGTGCTAGGGCACCCGCCCACCAGTGTATTGTACACACGGTTGGATTGCATTGGGTGTGGGTCGTGCATAGGTGCACCCGCCCGTTCGGCGAGAAACTTGTGTTGGAATGTATTGTATTTTGGTTAAGTCTTGGGTAAGACCACCGTGCGCTCTTGCACGGGTGGCACCCGACTTGGGTGAAACGCTGGTGGAGCCTAACTCCCGACCATTGTACAAAATCTTCATATAAATAATAAAAGAATTTCTCTTGCATATTATTGTGTTCAAGTTGCTATTTTATCATGTTCTTATTATAATGGTTTCTGCACATTATGATGTTATTCATGTTTATAATGAATGTTGAAGGCGTAGTTCGTAAAGTAAGCTAACAATGAAAAAAGTTAACTACTTAGGCAGTGTCGTACCTGACCAATTTAACGAAAAAAGAATCATGGGTGTGACTGGTGGTATAAGAGTAGGTTCACAATGAGTGAAGCTGGTGTATGAAGATGATACACACCTGTACTTCGTGACAGGGGGTATCAGAGCAGGTTCACAGGTGGCGAAGCTGTTGCTTGATGATGAACACAGAGAACTGACATGTATGGAGGGAAAAGTTATGGAGAAATCATGGATGAACAGTCTGGGTTTCATGGACTTGATGGTTCATGGCAAGATCATTCAAGTCTAGTGGACATGGGGGCCACTCATAACTTTATGATGACACTGTTGGAAAAAGAGGTTGGACTGATGATCTTCCCATCGAATATGGAAGTCAAGGCAATGATCTCTAGAGCTAAAGTGGCGGTTTTGGCACATGAAGTGCCTGTGCAGATAAAAGACTGGAAGGGTCAATTGGACTTCATGGTGAAGGAGAATAACGACTTTGATATGATACTCAGAAAGGATTTCTTGAAGGGCAACAGGGCTATTGTTGTCCCCTTCTGTGATGAGGTGGTGCTGGTTGCACAGTCACAAACTTGCACTTTGGCCACTCATAGGCAAAGGAGGGAAGTCAAGGTGCAACATGTTTCTACACTGAGTTTGGAGAAGGCTATGAAGGAGTCAGATATGGAGACATATGCGGTGATGTTCAAGGGAGTCGAAGGTGATGGAGTGGGGACACCTGTTCCAGCCGAGATTTCTGAGGTGCTAACCAAATATGCGGATTTGATGCCTGATGAGCTGCCGAAGAAACTTCCACCAAGATGTGCAGTGGACCATAGCATTGAGCTTGAACTAGGGAAGGAACCCCCATATAAAGCACCTTATCGATTGTCAGGACCTGAGTTGAAGGAATTGAAATGATAGCTAAAGGAGTTAGTTGATGTAGGTTTCATTAGACCTTCAAGTTCCCCTTATGGAGCTCTGGTATTGTTCCAGTGGAAGAAGGATTCGAATGAGCTACAGATGTGCTGTGATTAGCGTGCATTGAACAAGCAGACAGTAAGGAACATGTATCCTTTGCCATTGGCTGTTGATTGCTTTGACAAGCTTGCAAAAGCCCAAGTGTTTTCCAAGCTGGACTTGAGGCATGGGTATTATCGAGTGTGAATAGCTGAAGGAGACGAGAAGAAGACCGCGATAGTAACAAGGTATGGTAGCTTTGAGTTCCTTGTTATGCCATTCAGGTTGTGCAATGCTCCTGATACTTTTTGCACTTTGATGAATGATGTCCTACAACCATACTTGGATTCGTTCGTAGTAGTGTAGTTGGACGATATAGTGGTGTACAGTGACAACATGGAGGATCATAAGAAGCACTTGGTGATGGTGTTTAAGGCACTAAGGGAAAATCAGTTGTTCTTGAAGAAGTCTAAGTGTGTGTTCACTCAGACCAAGATTCTATTCCTTGGACATACTGTTGGTCAAGGGTACATACGGATGGAGCCGAGCAGAGTGAAGGTGATTGAGGACTGGGTTAAACCAAAGAATGTCCATGAGATGAGGGTGTTTTTGGGCATGACCAACTACAAATGGAAGTTTGTAGACGGGTACTCCAAGGTGACATCGGCACTAACAGACCTATTGAAGAAAGACAAGAGGTCGTGTTGGATGGATAAATGTCAAAAGGCATTTGATGACTTGAAGAGAAGGATGGTTACAACACCGATACTGAAGTTTCCTGACTTTGAGAGACTGTTTGAGGTACACACTGATGCTTCAGATTTTACCATAGGAGGGGTTCTTATGCAGGATGGGAATCCGGTGGTGTATGAGAGTCAAAAGTTGCAGGATAGAGAATGAAGGTATCCGGTTCATGAGAAGGAGACGACTGCGATCATTCACTGTCTTCATGTTTGGAGGCACTACCTGATTGGGAAGCCAATTGTTGTCAAGACTAACAACGTTACAACAAGTTATTTTGCATCACAACCAAAGCTTTCTACAAAGCAAGATCATTGGCAAGACTTCTTGGTAGAATTCGACATGACTATCGAGTATAGACTGGGAAGGCACAATGTGGTAGCAGATGCCCTTAGTAGGAAGGGACAACTTGTAGCATTGGAAGGTGAACACCAGGCAACAAGGGGTAGGAGTCGAGTTCAGATGTCAGAAGAGATGCAGAAAAAGCTCAAGGAAATTGTTGAAACCGATACTTTGGCGTAGAATATAGTGAAGCAGATAAAGGAGGGGAAGACACAAAAGTTATTTCTACGGGACAAGTTCTTGTTCTTTGGAAATCGACTCTATGTTCCAAAGTCATCTAGACTCAAGAGGCACCTTTTGAAGAGTTCCATGATTCTCCGTGGGCTGGCCACCTAGGGTAGCGTCGTTCTTTGGCATTGTTGGAGAGAGGATTCTTTTGGGAGAAGATGCGAGAGGATGTGGAGGAGTATGTACATACGTGCATCATTTATCAGCAGGACAAATCAGATACTCAGCGACAAGGAGGACTGTTGCAGCCTTTACCGATTCCTGAGAGTCCATGGCTGAGTGTCTCGATGGACTTCATCGCTCAGCTGCCACAGGTTCAGGGGTATAATGGGATCATGGTCGTGGTTGATCGTTTTTCCAAGTATGTTGTCTTTTTTCCTACAAAGATGCCTTGTGGAGCCAAGCAGACTGCGGAGTTGTTCTTTAAGAACATAGTGAAGTATTGGGGGATGCCATTGAGCATTGTGTCAGATAAAGATCCATGTTTTAAGGGTATATTTTGGACCATATTGTTCAAGTTAGTCGGGATAGAGTTGTTGATGAGTTTGAGTTACCATCTGCAGACAGATGGATAGATTGAGAGGATCTACGCATTGCTGGAGGATTACTTGAGACATTATGTGACGGCTGATCAGAAGAATTGGCCTGAACTCTTGGATATTGCCTAGTTTAGCTACAATATTCAAAAGATTTCTGCGACGGGGTACAGTCCATTTGAGTTGGTAAATGGACAGATGTCGGTTGCACTACATACTGTAGTGACAGGAGGTTTTTTGAGGAGTCCTCATGTGAAGAAGTTCATGAAGGCTTGGGAGGAGACCTTGGAGTTGGCACGGTTGCGCTTGCACGATGCTGCAAGGAGAATGAAGAAATATGTTGATCGAGGAAAATGGGATGCACACTTTAGTGTGGGAGATATGGTGTTTCTCAGGATTACCAGGGAGCAGTTTCAGCCAGCCAAGGGGACTGTGAGCAAACTGACACTGAAGTATGAGGGACCATTCGAGCTGAAGAAGAGAGTGGGGGAAGTTGCTTATGAGCTGGAGCTTCTGCACCATATGCACATGAAGCATCCATTTTTTCACATTAGTCAGTTGAAGAAATGCAGACTTGATACTGATCATCCAGAGAGAGTTGAACCGCCGAGAGGACTAGCTAGGATTGTGGACGAGCTAGGATTGGAGCTGGAGAAGATTTTGAGCTTCAGAACTAAAGGGATTGGTTTCCACATGAAATTGGAGTATCTTGTCAAATGGAAGAATGCACTGGAAGAGGAGAGCTAGGAATTGGAGGACTCACTTTGGAGATGGAAGAAGAAGATTGCAAAGTATGAATGGAATATACTGAGGCAATCGGGATTGTCGAGGGCGATAATGATTTCAACTGGGGGAGGATGTAACGACCTGCAGTTCTTGGGCACGCAGATGAACGGGCGTGCACACGGGTAAGGCTTGAACAAACGATAGAAAAGCTAAAAGGGTTGCGGTTACAGGAAGTGCGAACTTTTTGTAGTATGCGATAATACTTATGCACGTATGTGGAAGGAAGCGAGCTATGTATATATGGGCAAGTCGAGGGATGCTCGTCGTAGTGCCGACCATGGAGTGTGACAAACAAAGGCAAGCCGACCACATGTTAGCTTCATTTGAGTTTGAGGACGCGTTGGTTGGAGGCTGTGGAGAGGTCCGCCGAAGGCATGACCACCACGCAAAGGAGGGTATAAACATAGCGATGAGACTTGGAATTTGACACCAAGCAAGTCGCTCTTCATCATATGAACTAAAGGTGCGAAGGTGGAGAAGAAGGAGTTGCGGCAAGGCACAGTTCTATGCGCTCGCCTACCGGGCTACCTACACGAGTTTGCATGGAAGTTGTATGCAGATGGAGTGTGGGTGGAGGACGTGCTAGGGTGCTCGCCCGCCGGTGTATTGTACGCAAGGTTGGATTGCGTTGTGCGTGGGTCGTGCATGGGCACGCCTATCCGTTCGACAAGAAACTTGTGTTGGATTGTATTGTATTTTGGTTAAGTATTGGGTAAGACCACTGTGCAGTCTTGCATGGGTGGGCGCCTGACTTGGGTGAAACGCCGGTGGAGCCTAACTCCTGGCCATTGTACAAAATCTTCATATATATAATAAAATAAGTTCTCTTGCATATGATTGTGTTCAAGCTGTTGTTTTATCATGTTCTTATTATAATGGTTTCCGCACATTATGATGTTATTCATGTTTATAATGAATGTTGAAGGTGTAGTTTGTAAAGTAAGCTAACAAAGAAAAAGGTTAAATACTAAGGCGGTACCGCACCTGGCCAATTTAACAAAAAAAATAATTGGGGGCGTGACACGCCCAAACGAGTTGCCACGCACGCCCTCAAAAGACTCACCGAAACGAAGGGATAAGGGAGAGATGGGCAAACGAGCTGAAAAAACGTGCACAAAGCCAACCTCGGGTCACAACTTAGCATTTTTTGATACAGGCTCGTTCAACCGGGAGCGCCCTCACCTGACCTGCCCTGTCATGCCCCCAAGACAGTGGTAGTCTTTCAACCGCTCTTAGCAAGGTGCGGCACCACCGAACACTTTATTTTCACCAATACTTATGTTCGTGGACTACGCCTAACCACTTATTCCTACTAAGTTTGTGATTCTCAACCAAGTATTATTCTTTATCCTTTATACCAATGAACACCCATACACATTCATTATCAACAACAATTATAAATGATGAACACAATTGCACAGTATAAAGGGAGGGGCAACTCCTTGAAAAATGAGTCTGCCCAACAATATAATATACAACAGTTTTACAAGCTTTTACAAGTATACCTGGTAAGCCCAAGTTTCATACTTAGCCAAATTTACAATCCAAGGCAAAACTCGGTTTCCTAGCTCGTCGGCACCTCTGCACGTTCGCCACACAACTCACCAACGCTTCGTTCACCTTGTCGCACCATCGTGTTGTTTTCCCAACTTGGGCGTGCCTCCACCTGAGACACACCTCTATCCACAATCTCAACACTTAACCAAGTCACTGTGCACACTTGCATGACGGGCGGGTGCTCTCCCGAGTCACCAAGACGCCCATGCCAAGTCATCCCACAAAGCAAGTGCCACACTCCCATGCACGCCCTCACCCATCCACCGAGCACTCCTGCCCGCACCTTCACCCACAACTGCAGTTCACCATGCAGACCTACCCAAGAATGGGTGCATACTAGAAATACGCCTTTCCCCTTAGACTTGCGCACTTAGACTACGCCTCTACCTTGTGTAGCAAAGATGTATGAGCATTGAGTTGTTGTCAAATGCCTCCACACATTCACCAATATATATCCATCATAAGGGGAGGTCGTGGCTTGCCCAGCCGACCTCTCCCACGGCCTTGCTCCATCGCAAAAGCCCCTACATAACAAGTTTGCCTCCATACATGTTTTCACATGCTCCATGCCATATAAACACAGCTCGCTTCCTTCCACATATGCGCATAAGTATTATAGAATACTACAGGAAGTTCGCAATTCCTGTAACCGCAGTCCATTCAGCTCATCTGTCACTCATTCAAGCCTCACCCGTGCGCATGCCCATTCACCTGTGCACCGAGGAACTGTAGGTCATTATCCCGAACGAGTTCAGTTCATGGACGCCCTCGCCCGACCCGCCCGAACGAGTTCCATAGCCAAATTTACAATCCAAGGAAAAACTTGGTTGCCTAGCTTGTCGGCACCTCTGCACGGTCGCTGCACAACTCACCAATGCTTCATTCACCTTGTCGCATGATCATGATGTTTGCCCAACTCGGGCGTGCCTCCAAGTCACCACAATGGGTGCCTCCACTCGAGACACACCTTCGTCTACAATCTCAACACTTCACCAAGTCACCGTGCACACTTGGACGACGGGCGGGCGCTCTCCCGAGTCACCAAGATGCCTATGCCATGTCATCGCACAAAGCGGGCGCCACATTCCTGTGCATGCCCTCACCCAACCACTGGGCATTCTTTCCCGCACCTTCACCCACAACTGCACCTCACCGTGCACACCTACCCAAGAATGGGCGCGTACTAGAACTGTGCCTTTCCCCTTAGACTTGCACACTTAGACTGCGCCTCTACCTTGTGTAGTTAAGATGTATGAGCGTTGAGTTGTTGTCAAATGCCTCCATGCATTCACCAATATATATCCATCGTAACGGGAGGTCATGGCTTGCCCAGCCGACCTCTCCCATGCCCTTAGATCCATCGCAAAAGCCCCTACATAACAAGTCGGCCTCCATACATGTTTTCACATGCTCCATGCCATATAAACACAACTTGCTTCCTTCCACATATGTGCATAAGTATTATCGCATACTACAAGAAGTTCGCACTTCCTGTAACCGCAATCCGTTCAACTTGTTTGTTGCTCGTTCAAGCCTCACCCATGTGCACGCCGGTTCACCCGCGCACCCAGGAACCGTAGGTTGTTACATCCTCCTCCACCTAAAATCGTTGTTGTCCTCGACAACATACCATCCTGGTAGCCATCCACCAAGATCATCAACAATGTCTGTCTCATCCCTGGTCCATGATGTCAACTCCTCCACATACTGCAAAAATCCCTGCAACATATGTAGAACTACCATCTCCACCATGTGTTGTCCTCATCCTGTGAACTTTCCTCCTCGTCTTCCTAATGCCAACATCTCTCTGTGCACTTCCAAACCCCATGTCTGAACTAGTTCGGTAGCTAATCCAACTGTCACGCTCAAGCCATGAGAGTGAACATCCTTATGCCTTCACCAGTCTATCTCAGATTCTACCACATCTCAGACTCACCAAGAATCTCACCACCATGCTCAAGTCCATGGAAACTCCATCCCATCTGCAACATGTCATGATGCTTGATGCCAAGCTATTCCTACATCATCTGTCATACCTGCTCAACCTATTTTAAAGGACTCACTGCCATGAGCAGCTAACAATGAGCCCCATCTTCTTGTCTATCTAAGAATATGTGGAGGGAGTAGAGCCTAAAGGCTAACCCTCACTAATCAACTCAATCCATTTGTCAGGATCCCCAATTTCCATCCACTGTAGATGAGTTACCCAATTTTCCTCTCAAACATTCGGCCTCACATATACCTCATCATCATCATCATCATCCTCGACCGCTTCTAGCCTTCTTGACAAATCCAAGATACTATCTGAAAGAGCCTTGATTACCAATTACTGCTCGATAAGCTTTGTCTCAACCATGGACAACCGCTTACTCATATCTTCCATCTGCTTCTCATCCTCCATTTGCATCACTGCCAGCTTACAATCAGGCCTTGTCACTCCAATGGTAGGCACACCAATGGGTACATCCTCCCTTCCATCGTAAATGTACAACTTCTTCAAATTTGGAACAACCATAGCATCAAAATGTTTCATGAAATCCATTTGTAGCACAACCTCATAGTCATCTATCTGCACTATAGTGAAGTCAACCTTCCCTATCCACTCACCAAGTGTTATGTCCACCTTTTCAGCCACACCAAGAACTTTAGCCAGAGGAGAATTCACTGTCTTCATTTGTGCCTTCACCGATACAAACTTCAACCCAATTCTTCTTGCAGTATCTTCTCCCATGAATTTGTGAGAGGCCCCACTATCAACCATAGTGAGTATATGAGAATCTCCAACCTTCATCTGAACATACTCCAACTTATTCCTCTCAGGATCCTTCCGAGAGATCACCTCTGTAGCAGCACCACCACCAAGTATCTGCATCATCCCCACAGAAGCTTCTTCATTCTTCGCATTAGATTATGCAATCGCAGCCGCTTTCAGTTTAGAAGGGAAATTCTTCACCGTATGTGGTCCTACACATATCCAACACTTCAAGGCTTTCTTTAAATTATCATCCAATTTTGAAGCATCCTCTTTTTTCTTCTCTTTCATCTTCTCAGACTTCTTGTTCCTATCATTAGAAGTCTCATCATAATGCTCCACCAACCTGTCCACAGTAGCAAAAGCTTCTTCAAGTGTTCTCTGTCTCTTCACTTCATTGCATGCCCAAGGCTTCAACCCAATAATGAAATTTAACACCTTGTCCCTCTCTGCCATGTCAGGAAGTTCTAGGACTGCACTTGCAAACTCCCGCTGATATGTCTAAAGGTTCCCTGTCTGCTTTATGAATTTTATCTTCATCCTTGCTTCCCACGTTTCATCTTGAGGACTGAAATGGGCCTGCAAAGCTCCCTTCATCTCATCCCATGAAGTAATGTCACCAGCACTACCATTGGCAATCTGATCCATCCATCTTCACTACCACATCTTAGCATCCTTTGTCAAGAACTAAGCAGCTACCTTGACCTTTGTCTCATCATCAGATAGACCCAATCATTATAAGTATTGCTCCATGTCCCATAGAAATTTGCCAAGAGTCTTTGCAGTCCTTGTATCATCGTAAGATTCTAGTTCCTTGACTTTCACATGAGGCACTCCTCCACCTGAGTTATGCCTCACGACCTTCTTCGACACCGTGATCACATATCTAGCTTCGCCAAGAGATTTCTTCAAGTCCACGATCTCTGCAAGACTCTAGTCCCTTGCTTCATCAACCTCCTTGACCGTTACTTCAAGTTGTGTACACATAAGATCAGTGTACTCGTGTTGAGTTCTCAGTTCCTCGAGCTCTTCCTTCATCTTCGAATTGGCCCCTCGATCCTTCATGACCAAGACCATCTTCTTATTCCAGTAACCTTATAAGGTCTCCATCCTTTCCAACACCTTTTAAATGAACCCAATAGTAGTTTCAATCGCATCGTGACTAGACCCAGCCTGAGATTCAACTACC
Source organism: Pinus taeda (assembly GCA_000404065.3). Classification (NCBI taxonomy): domain Eukaryota; kingdom Viridiplantae; phylum Streptophyta; class Pinopsida; order Pinales; family Pinaceae; genus Pinus; species Pinus taeda. The sequence goes on along the minus strand of APFE030033069.1, from coordinate 15,066 downwards.
ATTGCTAACAACCTCCTTCTTCTTTGCAATCTAGTTTCGACCATACAATAGCTTCACCAAGATGCCTGCAACCCAAGTCCTTGATGCAACACTTATCAGGAAGTGTTCACCAACCTCTTTCACCTACAAGTACCTGTCACTACTGTCACTTCATAACAAGCAACCCTGCTCTAGCAGCAGCTCCAACCGAGCTCTGATACCAACTATCATGATAGTGCAATGGGATTAGCTTCGTCTGCAAATATCCTCTGCACTTCACTAGCCCTAATACCACCTGTCGCGATAGTGCAGTGGGATCAGCTTCGTCCCCAAATCTCCTATGCACTTCACCAGCTCTGATAACACCTGTCACGCCCCCAAGCCAGCAGTAGTCTTTCAACCGCTCTTGGCGAGGTGCAGTAGCACCAAACACTTTCTTTTCACCAATACTTATGTTTGTGGACTACGCCTAACCACTTATTCCTACTTAGTTTGTGATTCTCAACCAAGTATTATTCTTTATCCTTTATATCAATGAACAACCATACACATTCATTATCAACAACAATTATAAATGATGAACACAATTGCGCAGTCTAAAGGGAGGGGAAACTCCCTGAACAATGAGTCTACCCAACAATAAATTATACAACAATTTTACATGATTTTACAAGTATACTTGGTAAGCCCAAGTTCCATACTTAGCCAAATTTACAATCCAAGGCAGAACTCGGTTTCCTAGCTCGTTGGCACCTCTGCATGGTCACTGCACGACTCATCAACGCTTCGTTCACCTTGTCGCACGATCGTGTTGTTTGCCCAACTCGGGTGTGCCTCCAAGTCACCACAATGGGCACCTCCACCCGAGACACACCTCCGTCCACAATCTCAACACTTCACCAAGTCACCGTGCACACTTGCATGACGGGCGGGTGCTCTCCCGAGTCACCAAGACACCCGTGCCAAGTCATCGCACAAAGAAGGCGCCACACTCCCATGCACGCCCTCACCCAACCACCGAGCGCTCCTGCCTGCACCTTCACCCACAACCACACTTCACCATGCACACCTGCCCAAGAATGGTCACATCTAGAACTGTGCCTTTCCCCTTAGACTTGTGCACTTAGACTGCGCCTCTACCTTGTGTAGTGAAGATGTATGAGCGTTGAGTTGTTGTCAAATGCCTCCACGCATTCACCAATATATATCCATCATAAGGGGAGGTTGTGGCTTGCCCAGCCGACCTCTACCATTCCCTTGCTCCATCGCAAAAGCCCCTACATAACAAGTCAGACTCCATACATGTTTTCACATGCTCCACGCCATATAAACACAGCAAACTTCCTTCCACATATGCGCATAAGTATTATCACATACTACAGGAAGTTCACACTTCTTGTAACTGCAATCCGTTCAGCTCATCTGTCGCTCATTCAAGACTCACCCATGTGCACACCCATTCACCCACACGCCTAGGAACTGCAGGTTGTTACATGCTAGAATGAGTTCACACAGATGTCCTCGCCCGACCCGCCCAAACGAGTTCACACACACACCCTCAAATGACTCACCGAAACGAAGGGAGAAGGGAGAGCCGAGAAAATGAGCTGCACGAATGTGCACAAAGCCAACCTCAGGTCACAACTTATCATTTTTTGACACGGTCTCGTTCGCCCGGGAACACCCTCGCCTGACCCACCCGAACGAGTTCACACGAACGCCCTCACTCAATCCGCCTAAATGAGTTCACATGCATGCCCTCAAACGACTCACCGAAATTAAGGGACAAGGGAGAGCCGAGAAAATGAGCTGAACAAACGTGCACAAAGCCAACCTCGGGTCACAACTTAGCATTTTTTGACATGTGCTTGTTCGCCCGAGCGCGCCCTCGCCCGACCCGCCCAAACGAGTTCACGCTTACGCCCTCAAACGACTCACCAAAAAGAATGGACAAGGGAGAGTTGGGCAAACGAGCTGCACAAATGTGCACAAAATGTTGTGTTGTGTTATATTCTTTCCACGATTAACCTATGTAGTGAATCGGGGGTTTAGAGGGGGGGTGGAGCCCCCCCTTCGTTGCGCCGATTGCACAGTGAGGGGGCGGCAGCCCCCCCTGTCTGGGGGGGTTTGAGGGGGGCGGGTAGCCCCCCTCTACGAGGTTCGGGGCAGCGCCCCGAGAAATTTTTTTTTGGACCCTATATTAGGTTGGGCGAACCTACCTATGGTTTTTCAATCCATGGTTTTGGACGCGATGGTTTTCGGTCCATGGTATTGGATGCTTCGGCATGTATAAATATGTATTGTAACATTGAAAGGAATATAATGAAAAATCAAGCTGGTAGTCTCGGTCTTGGGATCCAGTGGGAAATCTCTGTGTATATGTGTTATGCTCTCGCATTTTTATTTTTCCTGTGATTTAGAATTCGTATGCAGGTAATTTCTGTACAGGGTTAAAACCTACAAAATTCCCTTGCAACTTTTACGATGTCGATGGATGACATCTTGCGGCCCTTTACCAACTCATTTCTGCTTGTATCCTAGATAACATCCTCATATTCAACAAGAATTGAGAAGACCACTTGCAGCACATTTGAGAAGCAACAACACAAACTATGTGCCAACTTGGAGAAATGCTCCTTTGGCATGAGCCAATTCTAATATCTGGGTTACATCATTGATGAGCAAGGTGTGCATGTGGATCTAGCTTAGGTCCAAGTCATTCAAGATTGGCCATTCTTGACCACTCTAACAGAGCTTTGCAACTTTTTGGGCCCTTCCAATTTTTATCAGAGGTTTGAGTTGGGATTCTCTCATATCACTTGGCCTTTGAGTCAAGTTACCAAGGGAAAAATGGAATCAAATTTTTTTTGCTTCGAGTCCCAAAAAAGGCATTCGTTGATTTGAAGCACCGCCATTTCTCTGCACTAGTACTCAAATTAACAGACATGCAACAACCATTTGAAATTGAGACAAGTGCCCCCAACTATGTTATTGGTGCAGTTCTCACCCAGCGAGGGCATTTAGTGTCCTATCATAGTGAGACACTTTCTTATACAATTTGGAAAAATTACATTTTGGGGAAGGAGACGGTCATCCACACAGTGACCTCTTCAGTTTATACAGACACAAGGGAAGTTGCAAAACAATTTCCTTCAGAATTGTTCCACATATCTGCAATAATTTCATTTGAACATTAAATACAAGAAAGGAAACACCAATCATATTGCAAATTGCCTCAGTCGGCCCCCGATTGTAGCACTGACTGTTCTTCTCAACTCTTGTGGACACCAGACCTTGGGATGCAAGCAACTACACAAAAATGATCCAGATTTTATCAGCACATACCAGATGTTAGTGGATGATAAGCAAGTTCTAGACTTCCACCTCTAGTATGCATTATTATGCTACTTGGGCCACCTTTGTGTTCCTTCAAGCGAGCATGCCAAGCTGATTTGGGAGGCACGCTACAGTTGGGTCGCAGGACACTTTGGTGTGGAGAAAACTATGGTCGTACTACATAATTATTTTTGTTGGAATAATTTTTGATAATATGTTGAAAGATACATTAGATTCTACACTCCTTGTGCCATTACCAAGAAACCATTAAGAAGAAACACATGTATACTCCTCAGTCTACTCCTAGCCTACCCTGGGAATCCATCTCCATGGATTATATGTCTAGCCTTCCTTCTACCAAGCATGGAAATGACTATGTATTTTTTGGCCATCAACAGATTTTCTAAGATGGCCACATTCATTTCTTACAAGAAGAGTATCACAACAAGAGCCATTTCCAAACTCTTCTTTGAATAATTGTGGGTACATTTTGGGATCCCGTAAACCATTATATCAAATCAGGATAATGGTTCCTAAGTGCATTTTGGTCAATCCTTTGGTCATTGCTGGACACCAAGCTCACCAAGTCGACTGCATTCCACCCCCAAATTGATGGCCATATAGAGGTCATCAATAGGATGATTGGGAACATATTATGTATGTACAACTCTATGTATCTGTAGACATGGGATGAGAGTCTTCCCTATGTGAAACACAACTATAACAGAGCTCTCCATAGCTTGAATGGACATAGCCCCTTTGAATTGGGCCTGGGATTTAAACCATTATGTCACCTTGATGTTGCACTGCATTTTGCAACTAGATTGGAAGAATATTCCCATGTTCAGTTCGAAGTCAATAAATCCACTAGGTTTATTGAGTGCATTCAATACATCCGCTAGTAATTTCATGACATCTTGGAGAGAGCCAATGCCAAGTACAAAAAACGGCATGATCAACATCGAGTGCCACATAAATTTCAGGTGGGCGACAAAGTTTGGTTACATCTGCAGAAAGAACGCCTTGCCATAGCTCATCGAAAGCTTTGGCCACTCCAATATGGGCCTTACACCATCGCCAAGATTGTGGCCGACAATTATTTTGAGCTCATCACTCCCCCATTCCTTGGCATGCGCCTATTTTTCAATGTGGATCGTCTTTGACGATACTTTCCACCATTGTTGGACACATAAGGCGTAACGTTGTTACCAACATAGCTCAACCCATACTACATTGAACAAGCCACAAGTGATCAAATCATGGACACACATATCAATAACACTCACAAATAGTGGATCCAACTATATCGGCTTGTCAAAGTTAGCCATCTCTTGCACCAAGGCAAGTGGCTCACCAGGGAGCAAGTTCAGCAAAAGTTTCCCCATCTCATGGAGGCACTCAACGCAATGGGGACCATTGCTTCCAAAGGGGTGAGGACTGATCCAAGTGGATATTGGTGGCCTCCTACCTATTTCTCTTGGACTCCCAACACCGTTACTTTCTGTTTCCTTAGTTGTAGCACAATTTACTATTTTTGGCAGTTTTTTGGGTCCTGAACTTTTGAAGTCGTTTTGAGGCCCTAAACTACTCTTTTTGAAAAATGGAAAAAACGCCAAACCTAAGGTTAAGGCGTTCAGTTGAAATTTGTATTCCTCCAATAGATATTTCTAACGAGGTATCACACGCATCAAATGGAGATCGTATGCCAAATTTATGACCCCGGGAAGTTGATGTAGTAACTAACCCCAACGGGGCCCACAAACTTTTGGTGCTTCATCTCCTAGGGTTAGGTTTTTTGATGTTTAGGGTTTTCCCTTGTTTCTCAATAATAAAAATGCCTTCAAGCCTCATTATGACACAGTTCAGAAGGCATGTGGTCATCACATCTCTTCCTAGAGATAAGCTACCATCACTCGAGCTAGTTTATTTCCATTCTACATGTAAATGGTTTTTCAGTATTTATTTTTTAATGAATTGAAGTTTTGTTTTCACTATAGCTCTATGTTTTTTTTTTTTTTGTATTTAATTTTGTTCCTGCATAAATCTGGATAAGTGGGCAATTGGGTATTTTTACCACTATAACCATATAAACAAATGTCCCTCAAACAAGCTAAGAAAGATAATAAGTTATCACCCAAGTACTATGGCCCTTACAAGGTTTTGCAGAAGATTGGTATTATGGCATACAAATTGGTTGCACGAATCTTTGTGAGTACACCTAGTTTTCCATGTTTCACGCTTAAAGAAGGTTATATATTACAAGATCCTAGTTCAAATTATATTTCCAGAACTTGACGAGGAAGGAAAAATCATATTGGAGCTTGAAGCAATCATAGAAACAAGAATCTCGTAGCTTTGGAACAAATCAATTTTCAGAGATCTCATTAAGTGGAAGAACTTACCTGTTGAAGACTCTATATGGGAGGATGAGTATTTTATTCAAGAGCATCCAAAACTACCCAAGCACTGAGGACAACACTTTTTTGAAGGAGAGGGGCATGTTAGGTCCCTATAATACTAGTGTAGCCCCCATATTGTTATTGTTGTGCCCCATAGAATCCCACTATTGTTATTGTTATGACCTTACATTATTATTTTTATGTAGGCCCTAGTTATATTGTGACCCCTTAAACTCCTATACATACCAAGGAGGTCTTGTCGTTAGAATTATCCAACAATTGCTCATTTATGTGATGTAAAAGGAGGTTTCCCCCTCGACGAGGCTTATTTTCAAGTCGTTGATCTATCTTTTATTCAGTTTTGTAATATGGTTTCCTAACACTTGAGGCAAATACATAAGATAAAAACATCTATGAGGCAACCTTTGAGTGTGAGAAAATAAATAATAATAAAGAACCCCAAGTGAAAATATCCTCCAAGGCACCTGGGGTAGACCTAGTAAATGAAAACCTCCATAAGGCAGCTAGTGGGCCTCGAAAAATATATATATATATATGAAAAATGAAAGTATTTTGTCTTACCTTGATCTATGTGCAGGTATCACAGAGGAAAATCAATATGATAAGTTGGATAGACCAACCTGCACATTTGTCCTAAGGCATCAACTCATGCATTCTTAGAGGGTCTAGAAAGTACCCCTACACCATTTTCCATCATCATCCATCATCCATAAAATAATATCCACATTTCCAAATCCTTTTCATGCATTTTTGTCCACTTCCCTGAACTGCTATAGGAAGGGTCGTGTAATGCTATAAGATAACGCGTATTTGATCAAATGCTACAAATCAAGAAGTTTCTCTGCATAGAAGGTAAGGAAAAACATTAGACGCATCTTAACACTTATCCATTCCATCAACATGCATTACTGCTCATTTTTTCTCCATTATCCATCATTTTAATCTTGTAGCAGCTCAAAATCCTTATATTTTCCATCACATCCACCATCAAAAGCATCTCAAACACCATCACTAGGTCCTCCTTGAATTTCAAAAGAATATTTTGATGAGCATGAAGGATTCCTATGACTTCTACAACAGACTACACAATGTTGTAGCAACTTGCAAATACCCTACAGGCCCAAGTCTCCAACACTCCTAAGCAGCATTGGCAGTCAATATACAACTTCCAGCTCAAAAAAATAACCTTGAGTAGCTATGGGCTCTCCTGTAGACTACTATGAGATCACCTATTTAGCAACAATATCATCAAAACACCTACAAAATCATCATAACAACCTCTAGGATCATCAAAAGGTAAAACATCAATGGTTCAGGTGGATATTGGTGGCCACCTACCTATTCCACTTGGACCCCAAACATTGTTTCTTTCAGTTTCCTTAATTGTAGCACATTTTACTATTTTTGGCAAATTTTTTGGGTCATAAACTTCTAGAGTCATTTTGAGGCCCTAAACAACGTCATTTTGGAAAATGGGAAAACTCATAAGTTATAATAAGGGTTTGTGGTCAATAGTTATTTTCATCGAATAGATCTTTCTAACAAGGTATCGTATGCATCAAACGAAGATCATATGCCAAAGTTACGACCCTGAAAAGTTGATGTACCAACTAACCCCAATGGGGCCCACAAACTTTTGGTGCTTCATCTCCTAGGGTTAGGTTTTTGGATGTTTAGGATCTTCCATTGTTTCTCAATATAAAAAGGCCCCTGGGACTCATTGTAACATAGTTCAGAAGGAATGTAGTTGTCACATCTCTTCTTAGAGATAAGTTACCATTGCACAAGCTAGTTTATTTCCATTCTGCATGTAAACAATTTTTAGTATTTGTTATTAATGAAGTGAAGTGAAGTTTTCGTTGTAGCTTTGTGTTTCTATTTAAATTTGTATTTCATTTTAGTCCTACATAAATCTGGATCAATCAGGTATGAGGATCTCCTAACCTTACCCTTTGAACTCATTTAGAGCATTAGAAAGCATTAATAGTGGAAAATACTAATGGTTTTATAGCCAAGTAAGACTAGCAGAGGCCTTGGCCAAATTTGGTAGAAGAATTCACTTTTTCTTAGAGTTCTCCACACGTGTGAGAGTGAATAAGACAAAAATAGGGGATAATTAAAAAACTATGTCATTTTTCCTCACTAATGACAAGGAGAAGGGAGTATGAGGATGCTCAAGGCTGATAAGAGGTAGGTGGGGGCCAACTCAACCACTGTGCATTAAGATTTCTCTCACCACCCACTAACATTGCCTCCATTTAACCTCAAGATCGACTTCAAGTTTGCACCTATCCTCACTCTATGTTTTGCATGAAATTAAAGCGCCTTGACGAAGCCTACCACTGTGATAGGATAAGGTTATAGATATCAAGTTCAGAAATTGTGCGCTACAAGAACCAACTTGTAATTTGTTGTAGAATGCAAAGGGTTCTGCTACAGGAATTTTTTTCACCTGGAACACTCACAGAGGTCCCAAATAATCTACGAAATAAAGGCCTCCTCAAAAAAATCGTAAGTCCAACTCCCTTACTCACATTTGGCACAAGGATTGATGGTCAATTGCTTAAATTTATCAGTCAATAAGTTATTTGTGTCAAGGTATAGGTTAAACAAAGGGATAAATAGTTAATTTTCTTTGTCCTGGAAATCCAATTGTGAAAAATTATTTAGAGTGTGGAGCGATAAGTTGTTTCTATAAGAACTATGCATTTTCCTTGAGCTACAAGATCCCCTGCTGCCACATGAAAACCCTAATTCCTCCAACAACGTAGAAATAAGTACTCCCTTACAAAAGAAATATGTTAGAACTTATGAGAGTTGTGTCATACAATGGGAAGGGATTCAACAGGAGAGAACCCACAGATGCCACTTAGATTCATCAGAATCTTGAGGTTAAGGCTATCTTAAAAAAATTTCAATGGCTAGGGTTCTTTGGGAAATTGATAAGATATAAATATGAAATTTCCTTAGATTTTGCTTTAAACCTACAACACCCTGAGGGCTATGAGGTAGTCATTACATTTAAATGGTTGATAATATAAATTGATGAAGACTTAATCAATAGGGTCAAATACCATTCTAAAGGGATTTAAATGGAGTAAAGAGGAGAGATGTAAGTCATCCATGAAAAAAGAGGATTTTTCCTCCCTATTGAGAAACTAAATGAAGACAAAAATGGGATCAAAAGGGAAAGCCTACCACAACCATGACATGAAATAAAATATCATATCCTCAAGTATATTTCTTGTGAAGGAAGATTAAGCATGGTATATGCTTATTAATTTCTTCTCCTTTATCAATTAAGATTCCAAATCTTATCTGCTTATTTATGAGAAGCTAAGTATCCCACATTTTCTCTTCCAATCCCTAAGAGATATTACCAAAGTGAAGGAGGGAATAACAAAATTATCTAGCCCATCATGGCCTAATCAAATTAATATTCATGGATACATTGGAACATCTTTAGTGCCATACTCCCTGAGTAGATTTTTTTGAAATGGATAGACATGCCTTCTTAGACGCCCAGGCTGAATTGATAGACCCTCAAACAAAGTTGGCTAAAATAGAGTTGAAGGAACACCAAGCTAAAATTACAGACTCTTAGACAAAGCTTTAGATAGAAATGAGAGAGCCTCGATAAGAGCTAGAAAATCCTCAGAAACAGATTGATAAACCACAAAAGAGGCCAACTAAAAGGAGGAAGAAAGAGGCAACAAAAAGTCCTATAACACAAAAATAAGGAGAAGAAAATTTGGCAGGAGAAGAAAACGAAATTGCAGCTACCTTGGCAACACTTAGAACCCACATAAAACCAAGGATTAGTAGATCTTCCCAATATTCTACTTACACTAGGAAGAGAAAAAGCACAAGAATACGGTACAGTGAAAAGTCCAAGCAATCTTCTCCAACTCCTATAATTATTAAAGAGACCCCTATCCCAAAAAAAAAGAGCTTTAGAATGTGAATGGGGAAAAAACTAAAGGTATTAGAGGTGCAAGCATTAGAAATGCAAATCCCTCCTAACAAAATGAGGTTGCAAGTGTAATTAGAAGGGAAAAGTGCTCAGCTATACGAGCAAATTGCCCTACTATAGGAGCATCCTGCCTTGCTATAGTAGTAGCCTACAGAGCTATAGGAATAGGTTTCCCTGCTATAGGAACAACATATAAGATTACAAATTGAAAGGGTATTAAGGCAATTAGTTTAAAGGATATCCACCACCTTCTATTCTTGGATTGAGGTAAAACAGCACTCCCTATATACATAGCACCATAGTTATTCTTTGTGGTAAAAAAATAGAAGGTTGAGACCCACTAATAGAAGAAGATTTCAAAATCTAAAGGAGTTGTTGATATAGGAAATATGGAAGATGAAATTAAGAGATGAGAGAGTAAATGGCACTCAAATTTGATAAAACAAATAAAGGGTATCACGTGGAATGAGAAAACAAGCAGCTAAGGGTTGAATTGCAACAAACACAAAAATTGTTGCAGGAGAAGGAAACTCGGGTTGCAACCCTTGAAGCAAGGTTGGGCACCATGGCACACCTTTCATTAGAAGCAGTGAATTGCAGGAAACCCTCAAAAACCTACTCCTTGTTCCTGAAGGAGCAATGGTACCAATTTCAAATAAAAATGGTTGCAGAAAAAGGATCTCTCCCTCTACAAGATGTTAAGGACTTCATTGACTTTTGTCTTTAATGCAACATAGAAGATGAGGCCAAGGTTATTGAATTTTACATTTAAAATATTGTGCTTCTAGATATGAACATGTGGAACCCAAGTCCATATTTGGGTGATGTGCAACTAATAGCCCTAGCATCTTGGCTAAGGCATGAAGAGATCGAGGTTGAAGAAGTGAAAAGAACAATGGATGTAAAATTGAAGAAACCACTCTAGATTAGGCCTGAACATCCCAATCCATCTATCCTCACTTCCATCCATGCACTCTTAATAAAGGATCCTAAAGTGGTGGAAGTCTACAAACAGAGGCAAGTGAAGGCCATCCTCCACTTTGAAGATACTTTCAAGTTACTGGGAGAAGAGAGCTCACGGGTTTTCCAAAGGATATAATAACTACCACATAGCATAAAGATCAGAGAATATTATTCCCCTGACAAGTTGCAATGCAAGTTGCACTTGCCAATAGAAAAAAAAATTAAGGGCTAATATTAGCAAATGGGATATCTTTCCATGTATTTAAAAAATAAAAATAAAAAGATTTGCAAATTTTAATTTTTTTCTAAAAATATTCACCCAAATTTTATGGTGCAAAATTATCTTAAAAAACGCTAAATTTTACCATTGATCAAGATTAGAGGTGGATGACAAACCCATTAAGGGGGTCATTATGACAAGTACAGACAAAGGTAATGCCACTGCCTCCCACATGCTCGAAGCGCAGGGCACGGTGGCATTCACCATGATTATGATAAGACAGAAGAAGGATGGTGGTATACACATGCATAAGAGGTGGTTGGCAGCAAATATGGTTAATAGGAAGGAAGGAGATAACGAATAGGAGACATCAGCAAAAGTGGTGCAACATTTTCCAGAAGGGGAAGAGACACGATGATCCCAAGCATTAGTTAACGGGTATGTTCTTTGCCTGCACTTCATTATGATCAACAATGTTTGGTTTGTTGAATTGGGATTGCAAGGGGGAAAGTGTCTGGGGAGAGAGAGAAATTGGGGTGGTGGGAATAGCTGGGAGGTGAAGGGTGACAGGAGCCTGTTATACAGCATTTTGTCATTGTACCTATACTCCCCATTCCTTGATCCTTGAGGACCTCTATAGTGAACCCTACATGCTTTCCCTTCATGAAGAAACTCCCATTGTGTCCCTCTTCATGAGCAGAACAATTCACTTTTGTACCATTTCCCCAAAATCTTATGTTTTTCCCAATTTACAAGACCGACCGTAATGGCCCTTGTCCTCCTCACGCCGATATGTAGGGATTAACATTGTCCCTAGCACTGACCGGAGTGACTAAGCTATGTTCCATTCACGCTGGTCCTCTTATGGAATTTTTTTTAAATAAGGAGTTGAAGCTTCCAGCTCTAGAAGCTTCGTAACAGAAGTTTGGTAAATGGTTTGGCTGGATGGGGTTGAGGGTGTTAGTTTGGGATCCTTTCCCCTATAATGATGGAACTACCTAAAGAGATAAGACCTTCTCCCATGAGAAGAGGATCCATCTCCCATACATTCATCCTATATAAGCCTCCCTTTCTGCCAAGCACAAGCTAGTGTTAAGGTTGGTGTGCTAGCTCTATTTTGGTTTGGAGTAAACAGCAAGTTATTCATAGTTGTAGCTCTCTAGTTGTGTGAGAGAGAAGTGTGATTTGGTTTGAAGTGAAGCCTAAAGGGAAGAGCCTTAAAACTATTGTTGTTAAGGCCATCATGGAATGATAGCAGAAGTGTGTGGGAACCTGGTCTTGTCAGAGGAGAACAGCAACGTCAAGACAATGGTTGTAATTTCTTCATGATTCAATATATATGCAACTATCGATTGATTTCCTACATGTTTTTTCATCTTGCATATTCATGGCGTAATGTTTCTTGACTTGTTAAGTAGGTTGAATTACAATTTATCTATTATCATGGTTATTGTTTGATGTTGTTTACTTGTTTTGGGTGTTTGGAGAAGGAAGTGAGAGATAGTCGGAGCGAGCAAGCAAGGACATCATCAAACGGGATAAGCATACTAAGAGGTAGGCCCTCTTAATTGGTTCTAACCTAAGGAAATATTCCATAGAATGTACCTATTGTGGCTAGACCCATTATCGATCTAGAGGAATTTGTTTGTGTCTGCACTTATAATTTTACTTCACCACAAATTGGCGACTCCATTGGGGAGTACATCCTTTTGTTTGTCTTGGATTTCATGATTTCGTGTGAACTTTTCTAGTTCCACTTTTTCCCTTTGGTTCTGTTCCTTTTCTCCTGCTTACTAACCTGAGTTTGAAATTCATAGTAGCAAATATGGTACCTATTTCAAAAAAAAAAAAAAAAAAAATCTTGGCTCCCTCGATCAACGCGCTTAATCTGCTGACAGTCGCGTCGATCAGCGTGATTTGCTGAGAAACAGTCGCACCGACTAGCCTCTGCCACTTGTTTTCAGTTAGGCAGTTGCGTTGATGCCTGTAAGTGAATATTAGGGTTTGTCCCCAATCTTTGCCAGTGTGTTTTGCTCTCATGATTTTGACCCTGTACGCCTTTTAGACTATTTTCTCCCTGACTAGAAAGCTGCTTTTCATTTGGTTTTGTTTTCTTGTTGGCTTATCATCTTTTTGCTTGATTTCTTTGAGTCACTGAGTGGTCAGTGACACTAGGGCATCTAGATTGTCGTCCATTTAGTTGATTGTGAACTCAGAGAGTCGAGTTGTAGGTGTGTTTACTCTTTTCATTTCATTTGCGGTACTTTTACGACTCTAACCTCCGATACACAAGTTTGAAAAGTTTTTGTTTGTTTGTCTAAACGTTTCTTTTCTGGCACGGATTACATTGTTTGTCTTGTTGTTGGTAAATTCGGTGCTTTATTAGTTTGAATGAGCCTCTCTTTTCATGTTTTCATTTGCTTGAAGAGATGATTGTCTCGAAAACTTGTTCATTGAAGTATTTTATGCGAAAAGTTTATTTCGTCGCTTCATGAAAAATATGAAATTCTAGTTTGTTGCATCACTGTGCTATGATAACTTGCATCACTTAAAGACTAGGATTGCATTGGCATTCGAAAAAGGAAAAGAACTCTTTTTACTTTTGAAAGGATTGTTAGAAATGTGCTTGTCACAAAATTAGGAATTGGAATGCATTTTTCATTAGTTTATTTTTTCGAAAAGTGAAGTAGTGGAATATCATTTCACTTTCAGTTGCTTGGTTGGTTGCATTTTATTGTGTAGTTTTTACCCTATCTAGTGTAGGCATTCATCAAATTGAAAGGGTCTTGTCCCATTTAATTTCATTTAAGGTTTTTCAAGTCACATCGCTAAGACATGAAAACTAAAACATAACCCAAGTTAAACTTTAAAATGAATTTAATTAACCTAAAGTGCATTTGACACTTAATGATCATATCTAGAAGGTCTAGGCTAGAGACGTGTTCCGACGTCTTTAAACCTAGCAGCTATTGTTAGCTTCAGCATTAGACAGTGCTAGTATGGATTTGTGCTCCCCATACTACTGAGTATATAACGGAAGACCCCTCTAGGCTGCAATCCTTCATTCTTAGGAAGCCAAGTCAGCCACCTTACAAACGTGATACATCGAACACAGCATTCGGGGAGATTGCCTGCTCGTACTTCTCGGTTCACCGAGAGGTATTCTGCAGTTCACGGTTACCTGGTAATCCTGTTTACCTAGATCATCCAAAGAAGTGATTTGATCTTTTTGATTGATTAAACATAAAATAACATTCAAGCACTTATCCTTTTGAGCTCGTTTCCAATCGAAAGCGTTAGAGTCATCTTTGTTTCTTTCTCAACTCTTAAAAAATGAAAGAGCACCAGTCTTTTATGCCTCTTAAATTGATTGATACGAATCGATAACACCCTATTAGCCTTTTCTGAGACAAAATCGTGAGTTTCCCTTAAAGGACATCTTAAAGCCTTGAAGTTAATTTTTTTTCGACTAAGACAAGGTCATCGTGGCTGAACCATCTGGTTCACCCAGTTTCTCTTCCTCTCCTCCGTCTGAAAGATTTTCTCACGAGTCGTTTCCTGAGTTACCAAAGTCACTCGAGGACCAAGGTGTTGAACTCGGAATTGTTCTAAGCATCCAACCATGGTAAATTTTAGGGGCAAATTTTAGCCCAAGGGAGAAATTTAAGGGGTTTTTCATTTTAGAGGGGCGAAATTTTTATGAAACACCCATTTCATATATTTAGCCCAACTTTTATTTAAAAAACAATTTATTTTTTTTCGTTTTAGCCCAAAAAAAGGGCAGATAAACTATGAAAAGACTCATTTGACCCGTTTCGCATGGTTTGGGAGGTTATATTCCATTACAATCGCTCGATTTTCTACTTTGCAATGTTAATGCAATCGCCCATTTTCTGGTTTGTGAGGTGGTTTGGGAGATTGTATTTGATCCCAATAAATAAAAATGTAAATAAAGTGGAGGTATGGTAAATAAATAAAACCTTTTTTATACTTACTCCAAAGGTATGGTAAATAAATAAAAATATAAATAAACTAGAGGTATGGTAAATAAATAAACCTCTTTTTATATTTTGTCATAACCCTCTTTCTATTAAGAAGGCTCAAAATGATGTTTTATTTAAGTGAATCATGTGGGCCAAATACCATATTTATAAAATAAGTGTGGTAAACTAATA
>APFE030033066.1:13385-54404 GCA_000404065.3 Pinus taeda | reverse complement strand
GGGGAGCCTACAAGCTCTCACCCCTCTACATCTTCTTAGATTGACAAGGAGATGGGGCTCATTGTTAGCTGCTCATGACAATGAGTCTCCTAAATATTGGAGCAGGTTATGATGGTGCAGGGATGGCTTGGCATCAGGCATCATGACATGTTGCAGATGGATGGAGATTACTTCATGGACCTGAGCATGGACGATTCTGATGGAGTTCAGGATGTGGCAGATGTTTTGGGAAATGACTGATGATGACATGGGGATGTTCACTCTCATTGTTTGGGCATGATGGTTGGACTGATCACCCGACTAGTTCAGACATGGGGTCGCGAAGTGTACAGAGATGTGTTGACATTAGGAGGAGTATCATGACAGCTGAGCACTTGGAACGACATGAAGTTATTGTGTTGATGAGGTCTCATAGCAGATGAGCACATTGGGCACATGATGGAGGAAGGTGTTTTTGAGACACTTGACTCGACACTTGATAAGTGTTCTCTTTGAGCACTTGATGATTGATGGCATGATGGAGGACATATTGTTACAGTGGAGATGCAGCTTGGTGATTGAAAGGATCAGCCTTTCATGATAGATGGCAGCATGGAGACATTGTAGCAGTTGACCGAGGATCATAGACATTGATGACTTAGTGGCAATTAGCCACTTGGTGGAGGTACAATGGATGTTTGGAGTTGGGATGTTGTCGAGGACGACAACGACTTCAGGTGGAGGAGGATGTATCGCCCTCGGGGAGTCATCGCAAACGCGACGGGCGCACGATGGTTTGAGGCGCCCCGGCCACGCGTTAGGCGACCCGGGCGGGCGTGCACGGTGGATCGGGCAACCGGGTGGAGACAAAACGTGGATGAGCGCACGACGAGACAGAGACCGGGCGGGCGCATGTGCGGGCACACGGTGGAACGGGCGGTTGGGCGGAGACAACAATAATTCACGGGCAAGGCTGAACGGGCGCGGGTGAACGCCGCCCGCCCGTCGAGTGAGACGAACGGGCGTGGGTGCGGCAACTCGCCGCCATGGAAAACAGCGAACGCGTTGGCAGATAGTGTTGGCACGCACGGTGGGCGGGCGTGCACGGGCAGCGTGCACCCCGGGGAGCTAACAGCACGGGCGAACAACACGAACGATGGAACAACGAACGGTTATGCAGACAGCACGAGCAGTGAACGGCGGATAGTGCGAAGTATAACGAACAACGCTACACGATATAGCGTAGAAGTGTTATGACATGGCCGCGAAGGTTTATACGCCATGAACGAAGGCGTATAACAATACGCAGGCCGACCTTTGAAATGTGAAGAGTTGGGGTTTCGTGTAAGGCGGTTGGGGCGTCGGCCGTGGGGCTACGCCCAACCCAACGTCACGGTAGCTCCCATATATATTCACGCAGAGCAGATGGAGTTCGGCAGGCATTCATTCGATCAATTCGGTGGATGACACATACGAAGTGCGCATTCTTATCTATGCACTAGGGGATTGGTGCAGCATGAGCGCATAGCTCATGCGCAATTGTGGAAGGCACTTAAACTCGATTGATGGTAGATTGTGCAGAGTGCGGTTCGGTCGAATTGTGCAGAATTGTGCAGGTTCTTTTGAGCGTCTTGGTGGCCGGTTGAAGGCACCCGCTCATTTGTAATTGTTGCAGATTCTCACGTAATGTAAAAAGAGACTGAGTGTTGGCTTGATTCTGCAAGTACACTAGTGGGATGTAATATTGAAATTCTGATATTTTATATATTATCGGGCAGACTGTTCGGGAGTTGCCCCTCCCTTTATATCGTGCCATTCTTGTTTATATTGCTGTTGATAATGGTTAAGTATGGGCCATCATTGATATAAAGGATTAATGCATTTTAACTTAGTTGAGAAACACAAACTAAGTTCCTGTTGTGAATTAGGCGTAGTCCTCACACTTGAATATTGTTAAAAAGAAAAAATGAAGTGGTGCCGCACCCTGCCGGCACGATTGGAAGACTACCGAGGGTTGGGAGCGTGACAGGGAACGAGCGATCCAAGAAGATCGCTTACATCTGTCATATTACAAGGATTCTATGCGTGCCGATGTATAGCCACAAGAGGTTCCGTTTACGGACTGTTCTAAACATGGTTGGCCGCAGATTCGCCGGAAATTCACATGGGACAGAGAAATTGGTTAGAGGCACTTGAAATTGGCTAGATATCATTATTTCTGGCCTCTCCATAATACGAACGGAGGTTATGACCATAGTTGGCCACAAATTCTCAAGAAGCACGTAAATTGGCTCGACGCATTTGAAATCTGTCGCCTTTCCCATGCTCCAATTGGCCTCCCTGGGCGGCAGCGGGCTCGAATACATAATTCGTATTTACACCTATGCGCGTTTATGGCGGGATAATCTTTGGATACACGTTTTCATTTACGGAGCTTCCTCGTGTAGCCAAACGCCTGGCTGTAATTTGACTTTTAGAATTACGAAATTCACGCATTTAATGACCTTGGAACTTTGGAACCACTCACGTCCTAAAACGAATACTTGTTGAACAAGCTATGAATAATCTAGTTTCCAGGCATATTCCGGCTTCTGTCATTTGTCATTGGAGATAGCTATTACCTGGTATACCTATTTGTGCTATGAAATATATAGATTTGTGCGATTACCTGGTATCCAATGACAGTATATAGATTTGTTCTTCTAACAAATTAGAAATTGTGATAAGCTTTATTGATTTAGACTGACGCCCTTTGATCAGCAGCAGCGGCTAATTTGAAACCTGCTTTGATGTTCTTGTGATTTGTAGGTCTTTCAGTTTCAATTGTTGAGGGTGGAAGAGTCGACACCCATCTTACCTCTCCTTTGGGTCAATATGAATCCCAACGTCCCTTGGCCGAGTATGTTCATGGCAAATCCCTCAACATCTCAGAGTCAATGGGGCGAAGCTTCAAATACTTCAGCGATTTCAAGCCAAAGACAATCTTATGAAGGTGACTCCAACCTTCTCCTTCTATGTTTGTTATAGCATCATTGTGATAACAATAATTAAAAGATATTGCTGGGCGCGAATTTGCTTGGAGATTAATGGGCCCGCTCTTACCATCTCCTTTTCCTATAAATGAAGATTAAATATGGAGCCGAAAAAATACGACTTGAGCGACCGATATATAACATTTTATGTCCCATATTCAGTAATAGAGTTAGAACACTATTTAGATGAATAAGAGAATCCCGTTGTAGCTATGCACAAATCCATTAATAGCAACTGGGTATTGATAGAATGAAATTTGACTTTTAGCATCGAGCAGTGAAATTTCTGGGTCAAACAAAAATGTAGATAAGCATTTGTATCAGGCGTAACTTGCTCTTGTGGCTTAAGTCTGCCTCTTAGAACAATTTCCCATTGAAAGGGATGATCCAAAATAACGGGCTGATTATATGCTCAATAATATGAGTTCACAGGCTGATAATATGCTCAATAATAATAATAATGATGTTGTGTGGAACAAAGTTGTGACAGCTGCATTTTGTGCAGGTATATCATCAGAGAATGAGGAAAGAGCCAGCGGGAAACAAAGCCGAGATGGAATCCATAACCAGAACAGATCCGGCTTTTAGAATCGATATATAACTCTCGGGTGACAAACCCTACCCCAGATGAAATAGAACGAATCAGAGATCAGCTGCAAGAGTTTGGACAGGTTAGGGATGCTAGTGTCTTCTACTGGTTTCAGAAGGGACCTCTAAATCTATCTCATAAAAGAGTAACACTGATCAGTTTAAAGAAATCATGGGAGTTGGTGACACAACAACGAATTCGTTGGGCAACACTGGTGAAACCTACTCTTCTATTGTGCCAGTGAGCTTCACCCATTCCCATATGTGGCATACACCATCACCAAGGCCATCACCAAGGCCCTAGCGCCCAATGCCTTCGATCTCACTATTTTACCATTCCTTGGTCTACCACCAGTGTTCAATGTAGACTGTGTTCAATCATATTTTTCACCATTGTTGAACACATCCAACATTAAAGAACAATTCACACCAACATAGCTAAACCCCAACTGCATGGAATATGACACAGATGATAAAATCATGGACACGTAGATTAAGAAAACTCAGCAACAGATGATCCAACTATACCAAGTTATCGAAGCAGGCCAACTCCAACTATACCAAGTTATCGAAGCAGGCCAACTCCTTCATCAGGGAAAGTGGTTCACCAATGACAATATTCAACAGAAATTTCCTCACCTGACGGGGGCTCTGCACATAATGGGGACCATTGATTCCTAAAGAGGATGACCGATCCAAGTGGATATTGGTGGCCACCGACCTATTCCACTTAGACATCCAGTCACTTTCATCTGTTGTCTTGTTTATTGCATCATTTACTATTTTTAGCAATATTTTGGTTCCTCAAAGTAGTTTTGAACCCCTCAACGGCATTTTTTTGAGGTTTGCTGGAGTGCCACAATCATAGGCAAGGCCCTACCACAAATCATGTAGTACTTAGAGAGAACTTTCCAACAAGGTATCGTACATGCCAAATGAAGATAATATCACCAAGTTATAACCCTAGGAAGTTGGCTGCCCAACTAACCCCAACGAGGACCACATACTCTTGGTGTTCCATCTCATGGGGTTAGGGTTTTGGTTGTTTGGGGTTTTCCACTGCCGTTCAATAATAAATAGGCTCTTGACCATCATTGTAACACACCTCAGAGGCATGTAACCGCCACACCTCTTCTCAGAGATAACCTACCATCGTCCGAGCTAGTTTATTTCCATTTTGTTTAGTATTTTGATATTAATGAAATAAAGTGTTATTTTTGTTGCATCTTTTCATTTATGGTTATATCTGTAATTTTCTGCATTCCTATTTAATTTCAAATCAGTGGTGGAGTTATTATAGGATATATGACTTATTTTACATGGTCTATTATTAGTCCCTGCCTGGGACTAATAGCGATCGATCGATCGTTGACCAACGATTGATTAACTTTGACCAAATAAAATTTCCCGTACATGTCACGTTTAAGCCAATGTTTAAAATATAATTTTTTGGTCAATAAATTTTTATCCAAAGTTTGTGTTTCGACCTCTTATTGTCGACTACACCGTATACTTTTCTAAAAACTTAGGCTAAAGAGTTTGGAGTGGCCTGTTCATCTTATACAGTGATTTTTTTTGTGCCTTCATTTTATTCAAAGTTCATTTTATCCAAAATCCAGTTGAACCCACTTTTTATTAAAATGAAACCACATGTGGCCACTTTTATTGAAATAAAACCACGTGTTAGGTTAGCAAAGTTACAGAGAAAGCCAAGTGTTTCATGCACGTTTGCTAAGTGTTTCATTCATGTCTCGTAGCTGTGGCTGAGCTTTCAACCTAAATTGCTTGTTCCTTGTTGTATCCTTCTATTCCTTGTCTCTGCATTCCTTGTCTCTGTAATTTCGCAGGGGTTAATTCATTCAGCTCATCCAGCAGTCTCTGATACGGAATTCATCACGTTGCTCCCTGATCTCATCAACCCTGGTTATACTGTCGCCCGCATGCTTCCTGGATCGAACGAAAGAACTTTGATCGGACAGGTAAGATCAATATTGCTGATTTTCTGCAATTATAGAATGATAAATTTCGGGCATACTGCACAATAATTCTTTATGGAATTTAGGTGAATTGCAGAGGCGATCCCGCTCCTCGGTGGGTACACTCATTCGCTATAACAGAAAACTATGTGGTAATTCCTGAAATGCCACTGAAGTACTCTGCGAAGAATCTGTTGAGAGCCGAACCAACGCCTCTGTACAAATTCGAATGGCACCCGCGGTCCAAGGCATTTATGCACGTCATGTCAAAAGCTACCGAAGACCTGGTGAGTGTCCCTCTCGTGTTGTTCTTTCAATCTCTATTTGTGGATATTAAGTAAATGATTTTTCTCTGATGTTAGAAATTAGAGAGATACTCCGCGAACTCCGCGAACACAGGGATCTGATAGCTTTTACAGGAGAACCAGGCCAGCCATGGTTTACGATGCCAGGGCGGTTGCAACTGCTATGATCGTCACGCTGTTCTGTCTGGCATTCTACGGCCGGCTAAGTGCAATCTTCTTTACATCTGCATGGCGGTATATCGTCCCAATATTCTGCCACCATTCAGAAAGAAAGGATGAATAACAATAATATGGCAACAAAAGGCCACCATGATGTTATTGTGTAGGGTTCTTGATCTTCAAGCCGCTGAAAACAGGATCAAGGCGATAATACAATAAGGAGGAACATGGCAAAAATGCGATAATGGATGCATTGCTATAGAGGAAGCAAAATTAATAAGGTTGGTTTCTGACTTGCAGGAGCCATATAGATTTTTTGTAGATCTCGTTGTTGTAGCGAACCCAATTGTGTAGATACTGTTTCTTTATTTGAGTGAATAGTATTTTAGGGTGTGGGTTAGTTAAAACTGTTGAATGCTTGAAATTTGAATCCATTTTTGAGTTCTTCGCTTTTCTTGTATACAGTAATGCTGGATCTTGCTATATTTGGTATTAAATTTATATTCAATATCATGATTCTTGGATTGGCTATTTTCTGCCTCGTTATTGGAGAATCAAGTTTAAAAAAAAATGTTGTATGTCATTCCCAACTCAACTTGTATTGATGCAATTTACATTTCTTATCATGATTTTTTGAATTAGCTATTTGTATTATGATATCTATACAATTCAGAACACAGTTATATAGTTAATTAACCAGCCTGAGTACAGGAGGGTGGTCTGAATAGATTGCAGGAGATGGCGCAGAATTCATAATGTTATTGGCCCGCAGAATTCATAATGTTAGTTGCCCGATGAATTGTAATGACTGGTAAGTTTGTAAATGGCCACTTTTTGTTTTGATTATAGATTTTGGAAATTTGATGTATAGAAATGATTTGGATCACTATTTAACTTAGCTTCTGTCGATCAAATTTCCAAATATTCGAAAAACTATATTTAAATTACATTCAAATTTCTCAATCAAACAATACATTTTGACAGATTGATACCATATCCAAAACGTGGTTATTTGGGCCACTTTCAGAAGAAGTTGTGTTTTAGGAATTCAGTGATTTGATTTTCTTCAGATGTTATGAGCAACTTTTTGATGTATTGAACGGAATTCAACAAATTTGGTTTTATTGTGATGAATCACGAGGATTAAAATGAGCAAATGTTTAGTCTAATGTATTTGGCGGAATTCAACTGCTTTGATTTTGCGTTTGGGTGTATTTATTTAACCGGAATTCAGCCATTTTGATTTTTTCTTATGAATCAAAAGGAATATCATTTATGAATCATGATAAGGGATTAAAATTCAAGCAATTATAAGGATTGAAAAAGTGATAATACGTTAGATTTTAAACCATTTGTAGAATAAAGAAAAGTTTTATACTATGTTATATTTATAATTTTATGACTTTAGTGTTTTTATTTTTTTAATATAATTTTATTTTTATTTTTATTTTTATGGAGATCATGCATGTGTGTTATTTTTTCTATGTTTGCAACTCAATTTTGCCCAAATCTGGTGCATTTTAATTCTAACAATTTCTTTGCACAACGATAAGATGGGATTGAATAATCAGCATTAACTTTAAATTTAGACAATGGTAGCATAGAATCAAACTAACCTATCATTTAGAATTCTCATCAACTACTGAATTTTGGCCTCCCCATCCAGTTTCGCATTTTCTCCCATGAATTTTGGTGACCAAATGCTTGTTCCATGGCCATTCGGAGAAGAACGCAGAGCTCTGAATCTGGCGAGTTGTTCCATGGCCACTCGGAGAAGAACGCAGAGCTCTGAATCTGGCGAGTTTACCATGGATGGATATGGTAGCAAGTGTAAGTGGCCATGTGGCATGTGTATTTTTGGGAGGGTGGCCGGTGTATTTTTGGGAGCTCATGGCGATGGCGATGTGGCATGTGTATTTTGGGAGGGTGGCAGGTGTATTTTTGGCCATATGTGTATTTTCTCATGCCCCGCTCCCATGGATGGATATGGTAGCAAGTGTAAGTGGCCGTGTGGCATGTGTATTTTTGGGAGGGTGGCCGGTGTATTTTTGGGAGCTCATGGCGATGGCGATGTGGCATGTGTATTTTGGGAGGGTGGCAGGTGTATTTTTGGCCGTATGTGTATTTTCTCATGCCCCGCTCCACCATAGGTGACCGAAACTTTGGGTAAAATTAACTAAGTGCAATCGCTGCAGCTGTTACACTTGCCAAACTAGTTAGATTGCATTACATATTCCATATCAAAGATGGAGATTCTGAAAATGACAATGGAAATGTATGTATTTGCATGTTACTTATTCCTAATTTTCAGTAGATAACATGCATCACTTCAATATATAGTTATTGTAATTTGTGTATAATTATTGTAATTTGTCTCTTGCACTTGCAATTTTTCAACACATACGAACAATGTACTTGCATATTGCTTATTTTTCAATGGATAACAATTTCTCTCTTACAGTTAAGCTAATGTATTTTTCTTTTAAAACACATTGACAAGTATTTTTCTTTTAAAACACATTGACTTACACTGAGAGAACCGTGGTCGCCGACCATTTTTTTTATTATTATTATAAAAATTAAAATGTTTTTCCTTTTAATTTAAAAAATATTAAAAATATAAAAATTATATTTTATATTAAAATAAATTAACTAAATTGGGAAAAACAAAATGACTATAATTTTTTTTATATAAAATGCATTTTTAATATTAAATATAATTAAATTAAAATTGAAAAAAACGACTAATTTTCTTTTTGAAAGTTAAATTTTGATGGAATTTTTTTTAAAAGGTTAAATTTTGATAAAATCTTCTTCAAATATATGCAACGAATTACACATTGAACGAACTATTTTAGTTCCATTTCAACTCGGACAATATACAATCCATTTGTGTTGTTCTTGTAGACCTCGGCAGGAACTACTGCCAGAGCTACCGCCACGGCAGGGACTATGGCCACGGCAGTGGCTCCTTGTTTTAATAGAGTGCACTAACTCATTCGCACACATGTTGAGCTAGATCATATTTTTTTTGTTATTTTTCATGAATGTAGAGACCACTACCTTGGACTTGGGAATTGGTTAGGTTTCATAAAATTGTTTAGTGATATATGCATTTGAACAACAATTGAGAAATTGTAACCACCTTTCATTCTATTGCATAATTTATTTTTTTGGTTCTCTAACGATAGACAAAAAAAACTATGAATAATCTTGTATTTTGAAAACGTATTGAAGATCACAATATTGACCAACTTTTACATATGGAACATCTACTTTAAATCACATGTACGAAAAGATTAGTACACTTTTCTAAGACATACTTATGATAATATTTGAACATTGATTAAAATATTTTTGAACTAGCTATTTCCTTACATAACGTTGGAAGATTTGTTAAACACTAGAGATTAAACATGAAATTTTTCAAAAAAAAATCCATTAACAAAATTACAATCTTTAACATACATTTAAATAATCATGAAGTGTTAAATACATATTACTTATCGATAAATAGAAATAATTCTCTTCAAAATCTTACACATATATCACAATCACTTTTCATCGAGAGATTTTATCATTACACAATATTCATATTCATGTTCCTGTTAAAGTAATTTAGATTTTTTTTATTTATGTTCCTCTTCAAGTAATTTAGAGTCTTTTTAATAAAAAGATTATATTTCATTTTTATTAGCTTAATCCGATACATCAATCTCACTATTATCTTCTTTTACTTTAATATCATATAACAAAACTTGTCCATAGAAAAAACTATGAAAAAGGTAATAAGAAAAAATTGGCATCCCAAAATATAATGCCCCAATGCCCCCATAGTAATTGAATCTTCCCTTTCTATGAGCGGAAATACCTTTATAATTCAGTTATGTTCTATCAATCATATAGAAATCTTCGGAATGTTGGAATATTTGTCTTTTATATAAAAAGCGAAAATGACAAGGTGACTTTGACGCGAGTTGAACTCACCTCCCGAGAACTTACTGGAGAGTGAGTGGGACAGACAAGTTTACAGATTCCAATCTTCCACGATTTTAGCAATATATATGCTATAGATAGCAATATGAATTTCGTATAATATGTTTCTCAAATTTATATATCAGTTTATATAATTTTAAATTGATTTATTTTTTTAATATTAAAATAATTGTTTTTATTTTAATGAAATTATATATATTTCGTATAATATGTTTCTCAAATTTATAAACTGATATTTTTAAATATTAAAATATTTATTAAAATGAATTGTTTTTTATTTTAAAGAGAAATTATATATATAAGAGTAAGTTTTTGGGTATTCTCATGATTGGAAATATATATATATGAATATTGTTTTGCTATTTTCTTAAAAAAATCTCTTTAAATTTTGTTTTTATGTTTTAATTATTGTCTCTTTTTCTTTTTATGAAATTTGAAAAGGCATATATTTCAATTTGAATGATTAAATTTTATTGAATATTTAGAAATTGATAAATTAAAATAAGTTATTATTTTAGGTAAAAATAAAAGTTTTTAAATTTTTCATAAAGAAAAGGATTAAATTGTTGAGTTGAGGCTTTTGTGATCCATATCAGGTTTATGAGAGATTTTTGGGTGTAAATCACAAGATCTATCATTTGTCGGCACCTTTCGAACCAACTAGTGTGGTTCATGCTCGTGAAAATTCTCTCATAAACCTAAAAGGATTAAGTCATGAAATATTCTCTAAATAGAAAAGCTATAATAAAAAAATAAAAATGAATATGCTATCCATGCTTAGTTAGTTTTCCATTTGGCATAATATAATTTCATGTAAAGTAATTAGATGTGAAAAAGTGTAAGAGAAAGAGACCCACTGCATATTCATTGGAATCTATAGTGAGATAAGGGCTGCAATTCTTTTTTAATTTTTTCACTATAAAAGAAGTTTGCATCTAAATAAATTTGATCCTTCACAACTTATGTTAGATTTGTGCTTAAAATGAATCGATATCAAATATTTTATTTTATAAATCCTTAATTTTGAAAAAATAAATTCTTATCTCATTATTCTCTAAACCTAATGATTACCAAAACATACAAACAGAAAAAATACATCATTTAATAATAATAATAATAATATAAATAAATTAATAATTATATGCTATATCAAAATTCAAAAAATATCAACTTAGACAAGATAATGCTTTAATATAAATACAATAGTATGTTGAGTAAATGAAATGCAAAGTAAATATATTTATGGGTTTTTTATGAAAAAATTATCAGATATAATTCAAAATAAATTTAAGGAAAATTATATATGTGACGTGAAAGTGATGTAGTGACGATATTAAAAATATGAGATAATTTTTTTTTAAATATGAGATAAATTTTTTAAATACAAACTGATTGGAAGATTGTGAAAATAATTCATCACATTATTTATTTTAGAGCAATTAAATTAATAAGTGAATAATATTAGATGAGAGTTACAAAACTTGTAATCTAATGAGTACAATAAAAATGATCTCTAATTTGTGAAATAAACATTGTTTTTAATTTGCATTTTTTTACTTTATAAATATTTATTGAAAATTATCTTCTTTGAAAATGAACATCGTATATTTAATATTCAATATTTAGAATATAAATTCCATAATCCACTTTCTAATAACCAAATGATTACATTTTTTAATATCAAGTTTTTTTTGCGAGTTATATAAGTATAAAATTAAATCAACTAAATTCTTTTCTTCATGTATAAAAGCTAGCAAAATTAATTTATGTCATTAGTATAGATTATATCATTTTTCTCATAATATTAAGAATATTGATAGGTGTTGTTTATAAACCCTAGAGGATGGGGTTGATTCAAATTGCATTCATGTTTCTTTGTGATAAAAATAAGAATCTACCTCAACTTAGGATTTCCTTCACAATACCACTATTAAGTTATATTTTTGATAAATATGTAATATATTCATGAATGAATTCAATCATTATGAAAAATTATTGAGAAAAAATAAAAAAATCCTTCTGATATGTCATAATGTTCATATTTTTAAATGATTATTAAAATAAAAATTATATGTCATAATGTTAACATTTTTAGATGATAATTAAAATAGAAATTATATCATAATTGGAATATATAATTAAAAAATACCTTACATTTTGATTTAAAAATAAAAATAAAAAATTCTTTTCTTTTCCAATTTAAAGAAGTTCAATATTTTATTCTAACTTTTATTTTTATAGAAATTAATTATACGAAGGTGCCAAATGGTGATTCTTATTTTAAACCTTATTATAAAAGTCATTGTGATTAATAGAATATACAAATATTTGGATTTGAAGAAAATAAATGTCTTATATCTGAAAATTGTTCTAAATACTTAGAAAAATTATATAAGAAACATGAAATTAGGGAGAAGGCTATGTAGAGAAATATGGGAAAAAGTTACTTAAATATGTACAAATATAATTACATATAATTATTATTATTATCAAAATATAAAATTGTTTGTATTTTTAATATAGATAAATTATAACAAACATATATTAAAAATTGAATTTAAATAAATACTAAAACAATTACTCAGTAATAAACACAACTTGAATATTTAATGCAATATATGCAGAAACACTATTTCTTTAAAACCTGTGCAAGATTCATTAGATCCAAATATAGCGGGCATTAAATACCCTATAACGTAGTCAACGTGTTTCTCTTTCCAGGAAACCTTTACAAGATCCTCGTTTGCATGCAAGGTACAACACACAAACTTCCTATTATGTCATATTATGTCAATAATATTACATGAGATATAAACCAATTGAAGTTTTAGTAACCTAGCCTAACCCAATACCGATATGGAGTGAAGTCCAATACTTTTGGCTCAATGACTTTTTAGGTGGATTTCAAAATAGTCCATTACTCTAGCTAATTCATCCTCGTATCTCACAAAACCCAATAATTCTAAGTAGCTTAATAAAATCTTTCTCTAGTCCTCTTGCTCTATGTTCAATGATCAATTATGGAGCTTCACTCTTAGTTAATTTTATTTGTCTACTTATCTTGTAAGTGGGTTGTCATCCTCGTATTTCACAAAACCCAATAATTCTAAGTAGCTTAATAAAGTCTTTCTCTAGTCCTCTTGCTCTATGTTCAATGATTAATTATGGAGCTTCACTTTTAGTTAATTTTATTTGTCCAGTTATCTTGTAAGTGGGTTGTGAAAATTTTTGTATTAATATATGTATTTTGGGTAGTTTTTTTTAGAGTTTCAAGGTTTTTAGGGTCTATATATTTAGAAAAGGACTATTGGATAATCCTACAGGACTATTCTGTATTTGGCACATAACATGAGTTAGATTTTTTCCGACTTTAATGGGGATTCAAGACTTTGTTGGTATGATTTGACCAGTGTAGTTTTTTGAGGAGAGGATGCATCCCATAATTACCATAAATTTAATTTCTAATTAATATAAAGTTATAAAAAGAGAAATTCTCTCTCTTTTTATTTATATGGAAATAAGCATAAAATTATTTAATAAAATTTTATTAGTATCTTTAATACTCAAATCTTCATTAACACTTAAAATTTTCATATAGTAACTATATTTCAATTAATTTATTTTATTTTTATTCTTTTATTAAAATTTATAGGTTTAATTAATTTAAATACCAAATATAAAATTTATTTGCTTCAAATTTTTATTTAATAATATTTTGTTTTCAAAATTTTAAAATGAAATAATTATATTTTCTATATACCATTATATATATATATATATATATATATATATATATATATATATATATATATATATATATATATATAATAAAATATAATTAAAATATATAATATTTTTTTATAATATATTATTATATAAAAGAATATTACAAATATTTTATGTGAAACTTATACCAATGATAAAAATGTAATTTCCTAATACTAAGACATTTTTCTCTTCTCTTTTTTTTTTTTTTTTTCACTACTGGTTCAGTGATACCCATGGTCAGTGGGTCCTTTACTTCTAGGGTTGAACAATGTTAGGGTGGACCCCATAGTCAGTGGGTCCGCTACTTCCAGGGTTGAACAATGATAGGGTGGACCCCATGGTCCCAAGGTTGAACAATGCTAGGGTGGACCCCATAGTCAGTGGGTCCGCTACTTCTAGGGTTGAACAATGCTAGGGTGGACCCTATGGTCAGTGGGTCCGCTACGTCCAGGGTTGAACAATGCTAGGGTGGACCCCAAGGGAGTCACCCCTCAGCCTATTGACTCACCTGACCCCAAGAGCTTTCGGTTTCGACCCTGTGACCTCCCATTGATAAGGCCCCGGCTTGACGAAATGAGCTAACCCTTGGGGCTATTTTTCTCTTTTCTTATAATAAATAAAACATAGAAACTATTTACTTTCCCACTATCAAATAAACTAGGGAAATATAGACATTTCCATATTAATAAAGGTACCATAATTTTAAGATTTTCTCAAAAATAAAAAGTTTAAGTTGTATTACTCGACAATAAATAGCAAAACTGAAAATTAATTTAAGATATATTTTAATATGTATATATAGGATAAAAAAATATGTACATATTAGATAAAAATTAATAAATAATTTTTTCTCATTGTATTAGATATTATTTTAGGACTCAATTGCGTTAAATAAGTCATTCATCTATGACCATTTTCATGAGAGGTAGTCAGCACTTATTGTATCAGGTGATGCTCACAGGGGTGAAGAAGTGGGATTGAAACTAGTGTTGGGATGCTCACAAGGGTGAAGAATTGGTGTTGAAACTAGTGAAATGAATCACATAACGCCAATCATCACTTCCAGATTGCGTTAAATAATTCATTATATATGACCATTTCCATGAGAGGTAGTTAGCACTTATTGTATCAGGTGATGCTCACAGGGGTGAAGAAGTGGGATTGAAACTAGTGGGGTGATGCTCACAGGGGTGAAGAATTGGTATTGAAACTAGTGAAATAAGGGTGAAGAATTGGTATTGAAACTAGTGAAGTGAATCACATAACGCCCATCATCACTTCCACTTCCAGGGCTTGCACTTGGTAGCCAAGACTTCTTGGGAGGTCACCCATCATAGATAGCCTCTACCTCAAATGCTCTTAACTGTGGAGATTTCCCCATAATCAAACTCACTTAGCTTGCTACCCCATTTGCAAAGCCTTAACTAGTATTGTGCCTCATGAACCATTAGAAATCATAAAAATATATTTGAATATAATTTTTTTAAATATAAATATATTTGATAAAATTATATATATTAATAAAAAAATAATAATAAATAATGTAAAAACAAAACAATTATAATAATATATATATAAAATAATAATAATATATTAAAAATAAAATAGTTAAAAAAATATGGTTTTAATGAAAAATCTAATTAATATATTATATATATATAAATATTAATATAAATATACATATAATATTTTGCAAACATCCATTTTACCTTTTGTTTCATTTATAAAATTGCATATAGTGATAACAACATAATTTTGTTTCTGTGATTCCAGATAGTGGTCACAACACAAAACCGCCAACGCAGCATCGCGTTGGGGAACGAGCCATCGAAGAAGCTCGCTTACATAAATCATATTACAAGGATTCTTTGCGTGTCGTATTACGGACGGTTCTAAACATGGTTCGCTGCAAATTCATTGGAAATCACATGGGACGCAGAAATTCGTTAGAGGCACTTGAAATTTGACAGATAGCATTAGTCTCTCGCCTCTCCATAATACGAACGGAGGTTATAACCATCGCTCGCCACAAATTCGCAAGAAGCACGTAAATTGGCTTGACGCATTTGAAATCTCTCGCCTGTCCCATGCTCCAATTGGCCTCCCTGGATGGTAGCGGCCTCGAATGCAGATTTCGTATTTACATCTATGCGCGTTTATAGCATGATAATCTTTTATGGATACCCGCTTTAATTTACGGATCTTCCACGTGCAGCCAAACGCCTTCTATAATTTGACTTTTAGAATAACGGAATTCAAGAATTTAATGACCTTGGAACAACTCACGTCCTAAAAAGAACACTTGTTCAACAAGTTATGAATAATCTAGCTTCGAGGCATATTCCGGTTTCTATCATTTGTCATTAGAGATATCTATTACTTGATATAGTTATGTGTGCTATAATATATAGATTTGTGCTATTACCTGGTATCCAATGACACTATATAGATTTGTGCTTATCACAAATTAGGAATTGTGATAAGATTCATTGATTTAGAGTGACGCCCTTCGTTCAACAGCAGCGCCTAATTTGAAACATGTTTTGAGGTTCTTCTGATTTGTAGGTATTTCAGTTTTAATTGTTGAAGGTGGAAGAGTCGACACCTATCTTACCCCTCTTTTCGTTCAATATGAATCCAAACATCCCTTGTCCCAGTATGTTCTTGGCAAATCCCTCATCATCTCAGAGTCAATGGGGTGAAGCTTCAAATCCTTTAGTGATTTCCAGCGAGAGACAATCTTACGAAGGTGACCATACATTGTAACTCCAACCTTCTCCTTTTGTGCTTGTTATAGCGTCATTGTGTTAACAATAATTAAAAGATATTGCTGGGGCCAAATTTCCTTGGAGATTAATGCACCCACTTTTACCTTCTCCACCTCCTATAAATGGAGATTGAATATGGAGCCGAAAGAATACGACTTCAGCCACCGATAAATGCAGTATAACATTTTATGTAGTAATAGAGTTAGAACACTATTTAGATGAATAAGAGAATCTCGTTGTAGCTATACACAAGTCCATTAATAACAACTCGGTATTGGTGGAATGAAATTTGACTTTTAGCATCAAGTCCTAAAATTTTAGGGTCAAACGAAATTCTAGCTATGCATTTGTATTATGTTGCTAAAATTTTAGGGTCAAACAAAATTCTAACTATGCATTTGTATTATGTTGCGCTCTTATTGATGGTGGTGTTAATCTAATGCTCCTGTGTGTTTCGTGGCATGTGCTTAAATCTGTTTACTAACACCTGCGGGTTTTGGTGTAACGACAATCGTGATTCAACAAGTGGTATCAAAGCGAGAGGTCTCGAGTTCGAAACACACCTGGCTCGCGTTGAGGGGGAAGATTGTTGCGCTCCACATTAATGGCAGTGTTAATCCAACACTCCCGTGTGTTTCATGGCATGTGTTTAACACTAGCAATGTGTCTGTTTGCTAACACCTATGGGTTTTGGTGTAATGACAATCATGTCTCCAACATATTAGGCATAACTTGCTTTCATGGCTTAAGTCTGCCTCTTAGTACAATTTTCCATTGAAAGGAGCGATCCAAAATAACAAGCTGATAAAATGCTCAATAATATGAGTTCACAGGCTGATAATATGCTCAACAATAATAATAACATGCTCAATAATAATAATAACAAGGTGATAATATGCTCAATAATAATAATAATAATAATAAAATATTTATAGGAGAATTATTTTCCTCATGCTTGGCCTTTATTTCTCGCACTCAGTCACACACTTCTACATGCATCGATGCCTCATGGGCTCACTTCAATTTATACAAATGGATTAGAACCCAAGTAGGTTCTAGATCATAAACTAACTCCCAAAATATTTGTCATGATCCATAAAATCTCTCATCCAATCCCTTATTCCTATATAAGAGCTAACTAATACACAATTCTCTCAAATCTTCCAAAATAGTCTTGAACATTCTCCTATTTACAATAATCTTCATTTTCTAATAAAACTATAGGAAAATACATTAAATAATTAAATCCTAACTTAGGAAACTAACTCCTTTAGTAAACATCTTACCCTAGGTTAGATTCACCTACATCACCTATCATGACATGTATGAACTATGTGTCATACTTGCCAACCCAAAAATGCAACATCTACTTACGACATCTCCTCATCTCACTTAGGTACATAATTATGCTTCTACATATCTACACAACATGCCAAGTGTATCATTGTTGGGTGACCTAGTCTTAACTCTTTAAAAGAACAATGGTACATTGAAACTATGCATTGACATTTGTTAGCTAAACAAGGTCACAATGAAGAATAAGTACACGTTTCTTAGAATGAATGAATTGTTTCACAAACTTTTGGGTGATAAGGTATTTTCGAAGGTTAGAATATCTCTAGGTAAGTATTAAGGAAAAGGAAATCAATAAGACACCATTTCAAAATCGATATGGAAATTATGATTTTGTAGTGGTGCTCCTCAAGTTATCTAATGCATTGTGTTTTTTTTTGCATGATATATGGTATCTTTCATAATTATTTATATAAGTTTGTTGTTGTGTTCTTCGATGAGATCCTCATATATTGAAAATCTGAGGAAGAGTATGAACACCATTTAAAAATAGTTCCTAGGTGCTTAGATAACATCATTTATTTGTCAACCTAAGTAGGTGCTCATTTTTTTAAACAAAAATTCATTATTTAGGTCATACTGTTTTAGATGAATGGACAACAATAGACATATCAAAGATTAAAATAATTAAAGAGTGGCTAACACCCAAAAATGTGTAAGCTCCTTCTTGCGTTTAATGGGTTGTTATAGAAGATTTATTGGAGGGTTCTTTAGCATAACCCATCCTATAACTTCCTTCCAAAGGAAAAGTGTACAATTTTATGGGTCTCATAAATGTGAATAAGCCTTTAAGAATTTAAATATGTTGGTAACAAGTCCATCTATATTGAAGATAAAAGGATTTCTCATGTGCACATATGCATTTAAAGAAGGAATTGGAGGAGTCTCATGCAGAATGAGAATTTGATATGATATCAATCCAGGAAGGTTAAGGAGCATGAAAATAATTATGCCTCTCAAGATTTGTAATTGGAAGGCATTATACCTTCCTTGGAGTGTGCAGACATTTTCCGATGGGAAAGAAATTTATGTTATAACTAACGATGATGGGTTAAAGAATTTGTTTGGAAAACCACATTTAAATTCAAAACAAATTAGATGGATGGAATTGTTGGATGATTATGACTCAATTTGACTTGCTTGATTCACTCAGGAGGATGGGTTATGCAGTGCATGCTACAACCATAAGAAGATGAAAACATAAATTAGAAATCAAAATATTAAAGGCTCGAAAGTCAGACTAGCAATACATGGAAATAAAAAGTGCCATATATCAAGGTGAAGTGAAATGCAGAGATATCCTTATCTTGGGCACCCAGGGTATCAAATTAAAATACCAATAGTCATAAAGTAAAACATTTACCTAGGTATGAAGAAAGAAGTGGTCGATTATATAGCCGAGTGATTGGAATTCCAAAATATAAGATACTAGGTATAGGCACTCAATGGGGTTAATATAGTCACTACCCATTATAGAGTAGAAATGGGAAATTATTTCCATCAATTTCATTACAAAGCTGCAAAATATGAATAAAGAAACATGATTCCATCATGGTTGTCGTGGATGTACTCAACAAGGCTCCATACTCTACTTTAATGATGTCAACACATAAGGCAACCAATGTTGCTAAGATTAACATGAGGGAAATTGTCAGCCTATATGGTGTTACTAAGGGAATTATTTGAGATAGAGATCCCAATTTTACATCTAATTTTTGGATTGGTTTATTTAAGGGATTTGTGACTGATTTTACATTTTATTGCAACCTACTATCTAAATCGATATGGTCAAACATAAAGAGTAGATCAGGTTATAAATACAGGTTAAGGATGTACGTGATGGGAAAAACATTGAAATGGGAAGAATATTTTCACCTAGTGGATTTTTCTTATAATAATATATAACATAATACTTGGAGATGTTCTTGTTTAAAGCCTTATATGCTAGGAAACGCAACACACCAACAAGTTGGGATGGTCCTCTTTCCAGGGCCATTATTGGTCTATGTTTACTAAGGGAAATGGAAGGGCACGTAAAAAAAAATAAAAATTATTTGAAGGCTTACCAAGATAGACAACAAATTTATGAAAATAATAATAAGCCAGAAAGGGAATTCAAAAGTGGAAACCATGTATTCTTGTGGTTGTAGTAATGGAAAATATACTTGAAATTGGGTAGTTTTTCAGAGTTGGGATATGTCATTTCAACTTCTATATCCAATTTTGAGATACTAATTTATGTTATGGAAGTGAATATTTATACTTGATACTACATGGCTTTTCTTCCTCTTTCTTCTTAAAATCCTTCTTGAGAACAAAAGGGAGATTTTAGGGTTGTTATGCACTTTGTTATAGAGAACACATTTGTAATTATATCCTAATATTATGCCTAATTTTGTATGATGTTTGAAATTATGATTTTAATCTCATTTATGGGTCTTGCAACTAGTGCCCATAGGTTATTCCAATGTATTTTTTACATTCAAACATTCATGGGAAAAATTCTATTATGGATACCAAATTATTTGATAAAGGTCCTTCATTGAAAGGTTCACATATCTATGGTTGATTATCATCTCATGGTTTATTATTTATATCAACCCTTTACTCGGGACACTCCATTGACACATGGATGCTTACAAATTCATGTCTAATATTTATTGGAGAATACTCGTCACTATGTACGATTCTTCTATTTTCCTAATTTTTCACTAAGAGGGGTTGTTGTACAATGTCCCCTCTTGATAAGTATTCGGTGGGAATATAGTTGAGCTAGAATTGTTCTTATGACTCTTTCCTATTTTATCTTATGTCATGAAGTGTGGAGATACACATTTTTCTAATTTGATTTTCTAGGTGATTTATTATTATAACATTATAACATTGTTATATATAACCTTGGAGGAAGTTGCATTTAATGATGTAAGTAAAGTCATTAATGTGCACTATTTATTATGATTGAGCTTGCATTAGGGGCATTAAATGGGATTTCATGGTGAACTAACCATTTCTAAAGCTTAATTATATAATAATAATATATTAGATTCTTGGTGGTGATAAATCCTAGTTACATGCCTAGGTTAAGCATAAATTTTAATATTATCATAGAACCAAGGTTCATCTAGGTGGATATTGGTGGCCTCCCACCTATTCCACGTAGAACTCTAGTCGGTTTCATTTTTTTCCTTGTTTATTGCAACATTTATTATTTTTAGCAGTTTTTCGGGTCTTGAAATTATGGATCAGTTTTGACCCCCTAGACATATTTTTAGGTCTGTAACTATTTCGTAGCCATAGGTAAGGCGCTATTATATATCATACAGTACTCGGAAAGACCTTCCTACCAAGGTATCATATGCACCAAACCGAGATAATATGACCAAGTTATGACCCTAGAAGTTGGCTTCCCAACTAACCCCAATGAGGCCAACAAACTCTTGGCATTCCATCTCTTGGAGTTAGGGTTTTAATTGTTTATGGTTTCCCTTTGTTGTCCACTAATGAATAGGCCCTTGAGCCTCATTGCAACACAGTTTAGAGGCATGTAGCCACCCCATTGCTTCTTAGAGATAAGCTACCATTACCCAAGTTAGTTTATTTCCACTCTGTTTCTAAGCATATTTTAGTATTTTGATATTAGTGAAATGAAGTGTTATTTTTGTTGCATCACTATATTTATGTTATATTTGTAATTTGTTGCATTCTTTTTTAAGTTAAGATAAATGGTATAAGAGCAGTCTTTTCCTTCTCTGTTTTTCATTGCATGTCCCAAACAAGGTCAGGGTATAAGGAGTTAGGGCTCAAACTAGTCGAACCTTTTCAAGACCAGCCTCACAAACCTCGATGACATCCCATGGAAGAAGAAAATAAAGAACAGGAGGCAGTAGATACTTTCATAATATTGCTCGAGGAAGCCTTGAACCAACAATGAAATGCAATGATGGATAACTTTTCTCGTATCGTTTGACGACTACCCACAAGTGACGCATCTTCATCCAACAACCAATTTGGATGTGCCATGCATCTTCATCTACCAACAAATTCCCATATTTGAAAGCCAGATAGATGCAGACGGTGTAGATAAATGGTTGATTTTTTTTAAGGATATTTTTTATTTGATTACTTTTCCAATCAGGAAACAATTACTTTTTCACTTCTCAAATCCACCTACTGTGAGCAAAAATAGAAGAGGGAATCCTCACTGTTTTTAGCCGCACCCACTTAAAATTATTTCTAAGACTCCATAAAGGAAAAATATTAGCCTGTCAGGAGCTATGAAGATAAATACATAAAGTGCACCATGCTATGGTAGGGAAGGAATTAAGATGTGCCATAATTCACAAATGTTTTCCATACCCTTCATACAAGGTTGGGTATCAAGGTTTTTCAACAACATTTGGTACTCAAGTAGTGTGATTTTCTAGATAAGTACATCTAGGACAAGATGGAGTTCTTTGACATATCCTTGCTCGATAAGACATACTGATACCATCTAAAGATTGAGCATAACTTTAAACAGAAAAAGTGATACTTTGGATTTGCGAATCCGAAGCAAGGAAAAGGTGCCCCAAATGACACAACAAAGGAAAAATCCAAGGTGGGGCAACCTAGGACAACACGTTGAAGCGGAAAGCAAAGAAAACCACCACCAAGACAAAGAAGGGCCAGTGAGTGTCAGGCAATGCAGTCATGGGAGGTGGATCTGAAGGCTTCTGAATCAGCCGCATGTTTTGACTCTTAGTCAGAACCCAACAAGGGGAATGACAAATGAAAGGAGATCATTGACACAGAGCCCAGTTCCATTTTGGCCGCCGCTAAGATCTAGAGTGGGGGGACGAATCTTCCACTCACAGATGTGAGTGAAGGGTTCTCCGTTATAGTTCATCGTCGACAATGGGAGGCACAAGAGGCTCATTTCGGCAGAGGTCATGAAGCAGCTGGGCCTACCAAATACAACACATCTGCAATCGTACACCATCAGGTGACTTCACCAAGGACGAGATCTCCACATCAACCAAAAGTGTCGCATTCCCTACAATATCAATCCCTTCACAAATGACGAACTCTGTGATGTTGTTTCTATTGAAGTTTGTGATGTATTAGTAGGAAAACCATACTTGTGGAAGCTACCTTTTTTTTATGAGTCTAGGCTTCTCTCTGTGATTATTAATTTGGCCAATACATTGTATAGGATACAGGAGGTAGCCCTACCTACTGCCATCTGTTTGATCACCACAAAGTAATGCCATGAGATCATTTCATAGACTAGGAATTTTTTTTTCCTTATGATTCTCCCTCAGGGGAAAAAGAAGGTTGTGGCCATGGCTTCCACACAATGCTCCTCCACACAAGAAAAACAGATGGACAAGGCCATGGAGGATTATGACCATAGTTGGCCACAAATTCTCAAGAAGCACGTAAATTGGCTCGACGCATTTGAAATCTGTCGCCTTTCCCATGCTCCAATTGGCCTCCCTGGGCGGCAGCGGGCTCGAATACATAATTCGTATTTACACCTATGCGCGTTTATGGCGGGATAATCTTTGGATACACGTTTTCATTTACGGAGCTTCCTCGTGTAGCCAAACGCCTGGCTGTAATTTGACTTTTAGAATTACGAAATTCACGCATTTAATGACCTTGGAACTTTGGAACCACTCACGTCCTAAAACGAATACTTGTTGAACAAGCTATGAATAATCTAGTTTCCAGGCATATTCCGGCTTCTGTCATTTGTCATTGGAGATAGCTATTACCTGGTATACCTATTTGTGCTATGAAATATATAGATTTGTGCGATTACCTGGTATCCAATGACAGTATATAGATTTGTTCTTCTAACAAATTAGAAATTGTGATAAGCTTTATTGATTTAGACTGACGCCCTTTGATCAGCAGCAGCGGCTAATTTGAAACCTGCTTTGATGTTCTTGTGATTTGTAGGTCTTTCAGTTTCAATTGTTGAGGGTGGAAGAGTCGACACCCATCTTACCTCTCCTTTGGGTCAATATGAATCCCAACGTCCCTTGGCCGAGTATGTTCATGGCAAATCCCTCAACATCTCAGAGTCAATGGGGCGAAGCTTCAAATACTTCAGCGATTTCAAGCCAAAGACAATCTTATGAAGGTGACTCCAACCTTCTCCTTCTATGTTTGTTATAGCATCATTGTGATAACAATAATTAAAAGATATTGCTGGGCGCGAATTTGCTTGGAGATTAATGGGCCCGCTCTTACCATCTCCTTTTCCTATAAATGAAGATTAAATATGGAGCCGAAAAAATACGACTTGAGCGACCGATATATAACATTTTATGTCCCATATTCAGTAATAGAGTTAGAACACTATTTAGATGAATAAGAGAATCCCGTTGTAGCTATGCACAAATCCATTAATAGCAACTGGGTATTGATAGAATGAAATTTGACTTTTAGCATCGAGCAGTGAAATTTCTGGGTCAAACAAAAATGTAGATAAGCATTTGTATCAGGCGTAACTTGCTCTTGTGGCTTAAGTCTGCCTCTTAGAACAATTTCCCATTGAAAGGGATGATCCAAAATAACGGGCTGATTATATGCTCAATAATATGAGTTCACAGGCTGATAATATGCTCAATAATAATAATAATGATGTTGTGTGGAACAAAGTTGTGACAGCTGCATTTTGTGCAGGTATATCATCAGAGAATGAGGAAAGAGCCAGCGGGAAACAAAGCCGAGATGGAATCCATAACCAGAACAGATCCGGCTTTTAGAATCGATATATAACTCTCGGGTGACAAACCCTACCCCAGATGAAATAGAACGAATCAGAGATCAGCTGCAAGAGTTTGGACAGGTTAGGGATGCTAGTGTCTTCTACTGGTTTCAGAAGGGACCTCTAAATCTATCTCATAAAAGAGTAACACTGATCAGTTTAAAGAAATCATGGGAGTTGGTGACACAACAACGAATTCGTTGGGCAACACTGGTGAAACCTACTCTTCTATTGTGCCAGTGAGCTTCACCCACTCCCATATGTGGCATACACCATCACCAAGGCCATCACCAAGGCCCTAGCGCCCAATGCCTTCGATATCACTATTTTACCATTCCTTGGTCTACCACCAGTGTTCAATGTAGACTGTGTTCAATCATATTTTTCACCATTGTTGAACACATCCAACATTAAAGAACAATTCACACCAACATAGCTAAACCCCAACTGCATGGAATATGACACAGATGATAAAATCATGGACACGTAGATTAAGAAAACTCAGC
Organism: Pinus taeda; assembly: GCA_000404065.3. Lineage (NCBI taxonomy): Eukaryota > Viridiplantae > Streptophyta > Pinopsida > Pinales > Pinaceae > Pinus > Pinus taeda. Next base: position 29,217 of record APFE030033066.1, on the reverse strand, counting down.
AACAGATGATCCAACTATACCAAGTTATCGAAGCAGGCCAACTCCAACTATACCAAGTTATCGAAGCAGGCCAACTCCTTCATCAGGGAAAGTGGTTCACCAATGACAATATTCAACAGAAATTTCCTCACCTGACGGGGGCTCTGCACATAATGGGGACCATTGATTCCTAAAGAGGATGACCGATCCAAGTGGATATTGGTGGCCACCGACCTATTCCACTTAGACATCCAGTCACTTTCATCTGTTGTCTTGTTTATTGCATCATTTACTATTTTTAGCAATATTTTGGTTCCTCAAAGTAGTTTTGAACCCCTCAACGGCATTTTTTTGAGGTTTGCTGGAGTGCCACAATCATAGGCAAGGCCCTACCACAAATCATGTAGTACTTAGAGAGAACTTTCCAACAAGGTATCGTACATGCCAAATGAAGATAATATCACCAAGTTATAACCCTAGGAAGTTGGCTGCCCAACTAACCCCAACGAGGACCACATACTCTTGGTGTTCCATCTCATGGGGTTAGGGTTTTGGTTGTTTGGGGTTTTCCACTGCCGTTCAATAATAAATAGGCTCTTGACCATCATTGTAACACACCTCAGAGGCATGTAACCGCCACACCTCTTCTCAGAGATAACCTACCATCGTCCGAGCTAGTTTATTTCCATTTTGTTTAGTATTTTGATATTAATGAAATAAAGTGTTATTTTTGTTGCATCTTTTCATTTATGGTTATATCTGTAATTTTCTGCATTCCTATTTAATTTCAAATCAGTGGTGGAGTTATTATAGGATATATGACTTATTTTACATGGTCTATTATTAGTCCCTGCCTGGGACTAATAGCGATCGATCGATCGTTGACCAACGATTGATTAACTTTGACCAAATAAAATTTCCCGTACATGTCACGTTTAAGCCAATGTTTAAAATATAATTTTTTGGTCAATAAATTTTTATCCAAAGTTTGTGTTTCGACCTCTTATTGTCGACTACACCGTATACTTTTCTAAAAACTTAGGCTAAAGAGTTTGGAGTGGCCTGTTCATTTTATACAGTGATTTTTTTTGTGCCTTCATTTTATTCAAAGTTCATTTTATCCAAAATCCAGTTGAACCCACTTTTTATTAAAATGAAACCACATGTGGCCACTTTTATTGAAATAAAACCACGTGTTAGGTTAGCAAAGTTACAGAGAAAGCCAAGTGTTTCATGCACGTCTGCCAAGTGTTTCATTCATGTCTCGTAGCTGTGGCTGAGCTTTCAACCTAAATTGCTTGTTCCTTGTTGTATCCTTCTATTCCTTGTCTCTGCATTCCTTGTCTCTGTAATTTCGCAGGGGTTAATTCATTCAGCTCATCCAGCAGTCTCTGATACGGAATTCATCACGTTGCTCCCTGATCTCATCAACCCTGGTTATACTGTCGCCCGCATGCTTCCTGGATCGAACGAAAGAACTTTGATCGGACAGGTAAGATCAATATTGCTGATTTTCTGCAATTATAGAATGATAAATTTCGGGCATACTGCACAATAATTCTTTATGGAATTTAGGTGAATTGCAGAGGCGATCCCGCTCCTCGGTGGGTACACTCATTCGCTATAACAGAAAACTATGTGGTAATTCCTGAAATGCCACTGAAGTACTCTGCGAAGAATCTGTTGAGAGCCGAACCAACGCCTCTGTACAAATTCGAATGGCACCCGCGGTCCAAGGCATTTATGCACGTCATGTCAAAAGCTACCGAAGACCTGGTGAGTGTCCCTCTCGTGTTGTTCTTTCAATCTCTATTTGTGGATATTAAGTAAATGATTTTTCTCTGATGTTAGAAATTAGAGAGATACTCCGCGAACTCCGCGAACACAGGGATCTGATAGCTTTTACAGGAGAACCAGGCCAGCCATGGTTTACGATGCCAGGGCGGTTGCAACTGCTATGATCGTCACGCTGTTCTGTCTGGCATTCTACGGCCGGCTAAGTGCAATCTTCTTTACATCTGCATGGCGGTATATCGTCCCAATATTCTGCCACCATTCAGAAAGAAAGGATGAATAACAATAATATGGCAACAAAAGGCCACCATGATGTTATTGTGTAGGGTTCTTGATCTTCAAGCCGCTGAAAACAGGATCAAGGCGATAATACAATAAGGAGGAACATGGCAAAAATGCGATAATGGATGCATTGCTATAGAGGAAGCAAAATTAATAAGGTTGGTTTCTGACTTGCAGGAGCCATATAGATTTTTTGTAGATCTCGTTGTTGTAGCGAACCCAATTGTGTAGATACTGTTTCTTTATTTGAGTGAATAGTATTTTAGGGTGTGGGTTAGTTAAAACTGTTGAATGCTTGAAATTTGAATCCATTTTTGAGTTCTTCGCTTTTCTTGTATACAGTAATGCTGGATCTTGCTATATTTGGTATTAAATTTATATTCAATATCATGATTCTTGGATTGGCTATTTTCTGCCTCGTTATTGGAGAATCAAGTTTAAAAAAAAATGTTGTATGTCATTCCCAACTCAACTTGTATTGATGCAATTTACATTTCTTATCATGATTTTTTGAATTAGCTATTTGTATTATGATATCTATACAATTCAGAACACGGTTATATAGTTAATTAACCAGCCTGAGTACAGGAGGGTGGTCTGAATAGATTGCAGGAGATGGCGCAGAATTCATAATGTTATTGGCCCGCAGAATTCATAATGTTAGTTGCCCGATGAATTGTAATGACTGGTAAGTTTGTAAATGGCCACTTTTTGTTTTGATTATAGATTTTGGAAATTTGATGTATAGAAATGATTTGGATCACTATTTAACTTAGCTTCTGTCGATCAAATTTCCAAATATTCGAAAAACTATATTTAAATTACATTCAAATTTCTCAATCAAACAATACATTTTGACAGATTGATACCATATCCAAAACGTGGTTATTTGGGCCACTTTCAGAAGAAGTTGTGTTTTAGGAATTCAGTGATTTGATTTTCTTCAGATGTTATGAGCAACTTTTTGATGTATTGAACGGAATTCAACAAATTTGGTTTTATTGTGATGAATCACGAGGATTAAAATGAGCAAATGTTTAGTCTAATGTATTTGGCGGAATTCAACTGCTTTGATTTTGCGTTTGGGTGTATTTATTTAACCGGAATTCAGCCATTTTGATTTTTTCTTATGAATCAAAAGGAATATCATTTATGAATCATGATAAGGGATTAAAATTCAAGCAATTATAAGGATTGAAAAAGTGATAATACGTTAGATTTTAAACCATTTGTAGAATAAAGAAAAGTTTTATACTATGTTATATTTATAATTTTATGACTTTAGTGTTTTTATTTTTTTAATATAATTTTATTTTTATTTTTATTTTTATGGAGATCATGCATGTGTGTTATTTTTTCTATGTTTGCAACTCAATTTTGCCCAAATCTGGTGCATTTTAATTCTAACAATTTCTTTGCACAACGATAAGATGGGATTGAATAATCAGCATTAACTTTAAATTTAGACAATGGTAGCATAGAATCAAACTAACCTATCATTTAGAATTCTCATCAACTACTGAATTTTGGCCTCCCCATCCAGTTTCGCATTTTCTCCCATGAATTTTGGTGACCAAATGCTTGTTCCATGGCCATTCGGAGAAGAACGCAGAGCTCTGAATCTGGCGAGTTGTTCCATGGCCACTCGGAGAAGAACGCAGAGCTCTGAATCTGGCGAGTTTACCATGGATGGATATGGTAGCAAGTGTAAGTGGCCGTGTGGCATGTGTATTTTTGGGAGGGTGGCCGGTGTATTTTTGGGAGCTCATGGCGATGGCGATGTGGCATGTGTATTTTGGGAGGGTGGCAGGTGTATTTTTGGCCATATGTGTATTTTCTCATGCCCCGCTCCCATGGATGGATATGGTAGCAAGTGTAAGTGGCCGTGTGGCATGTGTATTTTTGGGATGGTGGCCGGTGTATTTTTGGGAGCTCATGGCGATGGCGATGTGGCATGTGTATTTTGGGAGGGTGGCAGGTGTATTTTTGGCCGTATGTGTATTTTCTCATGCCCCGCTCCACCATAGGTGACCGAAACTTTGGGTAAAATTAACTAAGTGCAATCGCTGCAGCTGTTACACTTGCCAAACTGGTTAGATTGCATTACATATTCCATATCAAAGATGGAGATTCTGAAAATGACAATGGAAATGTATGTATTTGCATGTTACTTATTCCTAATTTTCAGTAGATAACATGCATCACTTCAATATATAGTTATTGTAATTTGTGTATAATTATTGTAATTTGTCTCTTGCACTTGCAATTTTTCAACACATACGAACAATGTACTTGCATATTGCTTATTTTTCAATGGATAACAATTTCTCTCTTACAGTTAAGCTAATGTATTTTTCTTTTAAAACACATTGACAAGTATTTTTCTTTTAAAACACATTGACTTACACTGAGAGAACCATGGTCGGCGACCATTTTTTTTATTATTATTATAAAAATTAAAATGTTTTTCCTTTTAATTTAAAAAATATTAAAAATATAGAAATTATATTTTATATTAAAATAAATTAACTAAATTGGGAAAAACAAAATGACTTTTAAATATAAAAAATGCATTTTATATTAAATATATTAATTAAATGAAAAAAAAAAACGACTAATTTTCTTTTTAAAAGTTAAATTTTGATGGAATTTTTTTTAAAAGGTTAAATTTTGATAAAATCTTCTTCAAATATATGCAACGAATTACACATTGAACGAACTATTTTAGTTCCATTTCAACTCGGACAATATACAATCCATTTGTGTTGTTCTTGTAGACCTCGGCAGGAACTACTGCCAGAGCTACCGCCACGGCAGGGACTATGGCCACGGCAGTGGCTCCTTGTTTTAATAGAGTGCACTAACTCATTCGCACACATGTTGAGCTAGATCATATTTTTTTTGTTATTTTTCATGAATGTAGAGACCACTACCTTGGACTTGGGAATTGGTTAGGTTTCATAAAATTGTTTAGTGATATATGCATTTGAACAACAATTGAGAAATTGTAACCACCTTTCATTCTATTGCATAATTTATTTTTTTGGTTCTCTAACGATAGACAAAAAAAACTATGAATAATCTTGTATTTTGAAAACGTATTGAAGATCACAATATTGACCAACTTTTACATATGGAACATCTACTTTAAATCACATGTACGAAAAGATTAGTACACTTTTCTAAGACATACTTATGATAATATTTGAACATTGATTAAAATATTTTTGAACTAGCTATTTCCTTACATAACGTTGGAAGATTTGTTAAACACTAGAGATTAAACATGAAATTTTTCAAAAAAAAATCCATTAACAAAATTACAATCTTTAACATACATTTAAATAATCATGAAGTGTTAAATACATATTACTTATCGATAAATAGAAATAATTCTCTTCAAAATCTTACACATATATCACAATCACTTTTCATCGAGAGATTTTATCATTACACAATATTCATATTCATGTTCCTGTTAAAGTAATTTAGATTTTTTTTATTTATGTTCCTCTTCAAGTAATTTAGAGTCTTTTTAATAAAAAGATTATATTTCATTTTTATTAGCTTAATCCGATACATCAATCTCACTATTATCTTCTTTTACTTTAATATCATATAACAAAACTTGTCCATAGAAAAAACTATGAAAAAGGTAATAAGAAAAAATTGGCATCCCAAAATATAATGCCCCAATGCCCCCATAGTAATTGAATCTTCCCTTTCTATGAGCGGAAATACCTTTATAATTCAGTTATGTTCTATCAATCATATAGAAATCTTCGGAATGTTGGAATATTTGTCTTTTATATAAAAAGCGAAAATGACAAGGTGACTTTGACGCGAGTTGAACTCACCTCCCGAGAACTTACTGGAGAGTGAGTGGGACAGACAAGTTTACAGATTCCAATCTTCCACGATTTTAGCAATATATATGCTATAGATAGCAATATGAATTTCGTATAATATGTTTCTCAAATTTATATATCAGTTTATATAATTTTAAATTGATTTATTTTTTTAATATTAAAATAATTGTTTTTATTTTAATGAAATTATATATATTTCGTATAATATGTTCTCAAATTTAAAAACTGATATTTTTAAATATAAAAAATTATGTAAAATGATTGTTTTTATTTTAAAGAAATTTATATATATAAAGAGTAAAGTTTTTGGGTATTCTCATGATTGGAAATATATATATATGAATATTGTTTTGCTATTTTCTTAAAAAAATCTCTTTAAATTTTGTTTTTATGTTTTAATTATTGTCTCTTTTTCTTTTTATGAAATTTGAAAAGGCATATATTTCAATTTGAATGATTAAATTTTATTGAATATTTAGAAATTGATAAATTAAAATAAGTTATTATTTTAGGTAAAAATAAAAGTTTTTAAATTTTTCATAAAGAAAAGGATTAAATTGTTGAGTTGAGGCTTTTGTGATCCATATCAGGTTTATGAGAGATTTTTGGGTGTAAATCACAAGATCTATCATTTGTCGGCACCTTTCGAACCAACTAGTGTGGTTCATGCTCGTGAAAATTCTCTCATAAACCTAAAAGGATTAAGTCATGAAATATTCTCTAAATAGAAAAGCTATAATAAAAAAATAAAAATGAATATGCTATCCATGCTTAGTTAGTTTTCCATTTGGCATAATATAATTTCATGTAAAGTAATTAGATGTGAAAAAGTGTAAGAGAAAGAGACCCACTGCATATTCATTGGAATCTATAGTGAGATAAGGGCTGCAATTCTTTTTTAATTTTTTCACTATAAAAGAAGTTTGCATCTAAATAAATTTGATCCTTCACAACTTATGTTAGATTTGTGCTTAAAATGAATCGATATCAAATATTTTATTTTATAAATCCTTAATTTTGAAAAAATAAATTCTTATCTCATTATTCTCTAAACCTAATGATTACCAAAACATACAAACAGAAAAAATACATCATTTAATAATAATAATAATAATATAAATAAATTAATAATTATATGCTATATCAAAATTCAAAAAATATCAACTTAGACAAGATAATGCTTTAATATAAATACAATAGTATGTTGAGTAAATGAAATGCAAAGTAAATATATTTATGGGTTTTTTATGAAAAAATTATCAGATATAATTCAAAATAAATTTAAGGAAAATTATATATGTGACGTGAAAGTGATGTAGTGACGATATTAAAAATATGAGATAATTTTTTTTTAAATATGAGATAAATTTTTTAAATACAAACTGATTGGAAGATTGTGAAAATAATTCATCACATTATTTATTTTAGAGCAATTAAATTAATAAGTGAATAATATTAGATGAGAGTTACAAAACTTGTAATCTAATGAGTACAATAAAAATGATCTCTAATTTGTGAAATAAACATTGTTTTTAATTTGCATTTTTTTACTTTATAAATATTTATTGAAAATTATCTTCTTTGAAAATGAACATCGTATATTTAATATTCAATATTTAGAATATAAATTCCATAATCCACTTTCTAATAACCAAATGATTACATTTTTTAATATCAAGTTTTTTTTGCGAGTTATATAAGTATAAAATTAAATCAACTAAATTCTTTTCTTCATGTATAAAAGCTAGCAAAATTAATTTATGTCATTAGTATAGATTATATCATTTTTCTCATAATATTAAGAATATTGATAGGTGTTGTTTATAAACCCTAGAGGATGGGGTTGATTCAAATTGCATTCATGTTTCTTTGTGATAAAAATAAGAATCTACCTCAACTTAGGATTTCCTTCACAATACCACTATTAAGTTATATTTTTGATAAATATGTAATATATTCATGAATGAATTCAATCATTATGAAAAATTATTGAGAAAAAATAAAAAAATCCTTCTGATATGTCATAATGTTCATATTTTTAAATGATTATTAAAATAAAAATTATATGTCATAATGTTAACATTTTTAGATGATAATTAAAATAGAAATTATATCATAATTGGAATATATAATTAAAAAATACCTTACATTTTGATTTAAAAATAAAAATAAAAAATTCTTTTCTTTTCCAATTTAAAGAAGTTCAATATTTTATTCTAACTTTTATTTTTATAGAAATTAATTATACGAAGGTGCCAAATGGTGATTCTTATTTTAAACCTTATTATAAAAGTCATTGTGATTAATAGAATATACAAATATTTGGATTTGAAGAAAATAAATGTCTTGTATCTGAAAATTGTTCTAAATACTTAGAAAAATTATATAAGAAACATGAAATTAGGGAGAAGGCTATGTAGAGAAATATGGGAAAAAGTTACTTAAATATGTACAAATATAATTACATATAATTATTATTATTATCAAAATATAAAATTGTTTGTATTTTTAATATAGATAAATTATAACAAACATATATTAAAAATTGAATTTAAATAAATACTAAAACAATTACTCAGTAATAAACACAACTTGAATATTTAATGCAATATATGCAGAAACACTATTTCTTTAAAACCTGTGCAAGATTCATTAGATCCAAATATAGCGGGCATTAAATACCCTATAACGTAGTCAACGTGTTTCTCTTTCCAGGAAACCTTTACAAGATCCTCGTTTGCATGCAAGGTACAACACACAAACTTCCTATTATGTCATATTATGTCAATAATATTACATGAGATATAAACCAATTGAAGTTTTAGTAACCTAGCCTAACCCAATACCGATATGGAGTGAAGTCCAATACTTTTGGCTCAATGACTTTTTAGGTGGATTTCAAAATAGTCCATTACTCTAGCTAATTCATCCTCGTATCTCACAAAACCCAATAATTCTAAGTAGCTTAATAAAATCTTTCTCTAGTCCTCTTGCTCTATGTTCAATGATCAATTATGGAGCTTCACTCTTAGTTAATTTTATTTGTCTACTTATCTTGTAAGTGGGTTGTCATCCTCGTATTTCACAAAACCCAATAATTCTAAGTAGCTTAATAAAGTCTTTCTCTAGTCCTCTTGCTCTATGTTCAATGATTAATTATGGAGCTTCACTTTTAGTTAATTTTATTTGTCCAGTTATCTTGTAAGTGGGTTGTGAAAATTTTTGTATTAATATATGTATTTTGGGTAGTTTTTTTTAGAGTTTCAAGGTTTTTAGGGTCTATATATTTAGAAAAGGACTATTGGATAATCCTACAGGACTATTCTGTATTTGGCACATAACATGAGTTAGATTTTTTCCGACTTTAATGGGGATTCAAGACTTTGTTGGTATGATTTGACCAGTGTAGTTTTTTGAGGAGAGGATGCATCCCATAATTACCATAAATTTAATTTCTAATTAATATAAAGTTATAAAAAGAGAAATTCTCTCTCTTTTTATTTATATGGAAATAAGCATAAAATTATTTAATAAAATTTTATTAGTATCTTTAATACTCAAATCTTCATTAACACTTAAAATTTTCATATAGTAACTATATTTCAAAAGTAATTATTTTATTTTTTTTATTAAAATTTATAGGTTAAATAATTTAATACCAATATAAAATTTATTTGCCTTCAAATTTTTATTAAATAATATTTTGTTCAAAATTATGATAAATGACCATAATACATATGATTATATAATATATAATCAGATATATAATAATATATATGATAGAATATAAATATAATTAAAATAAGTATTTTATGAATATATTATTATATAAAAGAATATTACAAATATTTTATGTGAAACTTATACCAATGATAAAAATGTAATTTCCTAATACTAAGACATTTTTCTCTTCTCTTTTTTTTTTTTTTTTTCACTACTGGTTCAGTGATACCCATGGTCAGTGGGTCCTTTACTTCTAGGGTTGAACAATGTTAGGGTGGACCCCATAGTCAGTGGGTCCGCTACTTCCAGGGTTGAACAATGATAGGGTGGACCCCATGGTCCCAAGGTTGAACAATGCTAGGGTGGACCCCATAGTCAGTGGGTCCGCTACTTCCAGGGTTGAACAATGCTAGGGTGGACCCCACGGTCAGTGGGTCCGCTACGTCCAGGGTTGAACAATGCTAGGGTGGACCCCAAGGGAGTCACCCCTCAGCCTATTGACTCACCTGACCCCAAGAGCTTTCGGTTTCGACCCTGTGACCTCCCATTGATAAGGCCCCGGCTTGACGAAATGAGCTAACCCTTGGGGCTATTTTTCTCTTTTCTTATAATAAATAAAACATAGAAACTATTTACTTTCCCACTATCAAATAAACTAGGGAAATATAGACATTTCCATATTAATAAAGGTACCATAATTTTAAGATTTTCTCAAAAATAAAAAGTTTAAGTTGTATTACTCGACAATAAATAGCAAAACTGAAAATTAATTTAAGATATATTTTAATATGTATATATAGGATAAAAAAATATGTACATATTAGATAAAAATTAATAAATAATTTTTTCTCATTGTATTAGATATTATTTTAGGACTCAATTGCGTTAAATAAGTCATTCATCTATGACCATTTTCATGAGAGGTAGTCAGCACTTATTGTATCAGGTGATGCTCACAGGGGTGAAGAAGTGGGATTGAAACTAGTGTTGGGATGCTCACAAGGGTGAAGAATTGGTGTTGAAACTAGTGAAATGAATCACATAACGCCAATCATCACTTCCAGATTGCGTTAAATAATTCATTATATATGACCATTTCCATGAGAGGTAGTTAGCACTTATTGTATCAGGTGATGCTCACAGGGGTGAAGAAGTGGGATTGAAACTAGTGGGGTGATGCTCACAGGGGTGAAGAATTGGTATTGAAACTAGTGAAATAAGGGTGAAGAATTGGTATTGAAACTAGTGAAGTGAATCACATAACGCCCATCATCACTTCCACTTCCAGGGCTTGCACTTGGTAGCCAAGACTTCTTGGGAGGTCACCCATCATAGATAGCCTCTACCTCAAATGCTCTTAACTGTGGAGATTTCCCCATAATCAAACTCACTTAGCTTGCTACCCCATTTGCAAAGCCTTAACTAGTATTGTGCCTCATGAACCATTAGAAATCATAAAAATATATTTGAATATAATTTTTTTAAATATAAATATATTTGATAAAAAATATATACATATTACATTAAAAAAAATAATAATTAAATAATGTATAAACATAACAATTATATATTATATATATATTAAAAATATAATAATTATATTAAAATAAAATGTTAAAAAAATTATGTGTTTTTATTGAAAATCCTAATTATCATATTATGTATAATATATATATATATATATACTATATCATATTATATATATTTTGGCATCATTTCATTTTTACCTTTTGTTTCATTTATAAAATTGCATATAGTGATAACAACATAATTTTGTTTCTGTGATTCCAGATAGTGGTCACAACACAAAACCGCCAACGCAGCATCGCGTTGGGGAACGAGCCATCGAAGAAGCTCGCTTACATAAATCATATTACAAGGATTCTTTGCGTGTCGTATTACGGACGGTTCTAAACATGGTTCGCTGCAAATTCATTGGAAATCACATGGGACGCAGAAATTCGTTAGAGGCACTTGAAATTTGACAGATAGCATTAGTCTCTCGCCTCTCCATAATACGAACGGAGGTTATAACCATCGCTCGCCACAAATTCGCAAGAAGCACGTAAATTGGCTTGACGCATTTGAAATCTCTCGCCTGTCCCATGCTCCAATTGGCCTCCCTGGATGGTAGCGGCCTCGAATGCAGATTTCGTATTTACATCTATGCGCGTTTATAGCATGATAATCTTTTATGGATACCCGCTTTAATTTACGGATCTTCCACGTGCAGCCAAACGCCTTCTATAATTTGACTTTTAGAATAACGGAATTCAAGAATTTAATGACCTTGGAACAACTCACGTCCTAAAAAGAACACTTGTTCAACAAGTTATGAATAATCTAGCTTCGAGGCATATTCCGGTTTCTATCATTTGTCATTAGAGATATCTATTACTTGATATAGTTATGTGTGCTATAATATATAGATTTGTGCTATTACCTGGTATCCAATGACACTATATAGATTTGTGCTTATCACAAATTAGGAATTGTGATAAGATTCATTGATTTAGAGTGACGCCCTTCGTTCAACAGCAGCGCCTAATTTGAAACATGTTTTGAGGTTCTTCTGATTTGTAGGTATTTCAGTTTTAATTGTTGAAGGTGGAAGAGTCGACACCTATCTTACCCCTCTTTTCGTTCAATATGAATCCAAACATCCCTTGTCCCAGTATGTTCTTGGCAAATCCCTCATCATCTCAGAGTCAATGGGGTGAAGCTTCAAATCCTTTAGTGATTTCCAGCGAGAGACAATCTTACGAAGGTGACCATACATTGTAACTCCAACCTTCTCCTTTTGTGCTTGTTATAGCGTCATTGTGTTAACAATAATTAAAAGATATTGCTGGGGCCAAATTTCCTTGGAGATTAATGCACCCACTTTTACCTTCTCCACCTCCTATAAATGGAGATTGAATATGGAGCCGAAAGAATACGACTTCAGCCACCGATAAATGCAGTATAACATTTTATGTAGTAATAGAGTTAGAACACTATTTAGATGAATAAGAGAATCTCGTTGTAGCTATACACAAGTCCATTAATAACAACTCGGTATTGGTGGAATGAAATTTGACTTTTAGCATCAAGTCCTAAAATTTTAGGGTCAAACGAAATTCTAGCTATGCATTTGTATTATGTTGCTAAAATTTTAGGGTCAAACAAAATTCTAACTATGCATTTGTATTATGTTGCGCTCTTATTGATGGTGGTGTTAATCTAATGCTCCTGTGTGTTTCGTGGCATGTGCTTAAATCTGTTTACTAACACCTGCGGGTTTTGGTGTAACGACAATCGTGATTCAACAAGTGGTATCAAAGCGAGAGGTCTCGAGTTCGAAACACACCTGGCTCGCGTTGAGGGGGAAGATTGTTGCGCTCCACATTAATGGCAGTGTTAATCCAACACTCCCGTGTGTTTCATGGCATGTGTTTAACACTAGCAATGTGTCTGTTTGCTAACACCTATGGGTTTTGGTGTAATGACAATCATGTCTCCAACATATTAGGCATAACTTGCTTTCATGGCTTAAGTCTGCCTCTTAGTACAATTTTCCATTGAAAGGAGCGATCCAAAATAACAAGCTGATAAAATGCTCAATAATATGAGTTCACAGGCTGATAATATGCTCAACAATAATAATAACATGCTCAATAATAATAATAACAAGGTGATAATATGCTCAATAATAATAATAATAATAATAAAATATTTATAGGAGAATTATTTTCCTCATGCTTGGCCTTTATTTCTCGCACTCAGTCACACACTTCTACATGCATCGATGCCTCATGGGCTCACTTCAATTTATACAAATGGATTAGAACCCAAGTAGGTTCTAGATCATAAACTAACTCCCAAAATATTTGTCATGATCCATAAAATCTCTCATCCAATCCCTTATTCCTATATAAGAGCTAACTAATACACAATTCTCTCAAATCTTCCAAAATAGTCTTGAACATTCTCCTATTTACAATAATCTTCATTTTCTAATAAAACTATAGGAAAATACATTAAATAATTAAATCCTAACTTAGGAAACTAACTCCTTTAGTAAACATCTTACCCTAGGTTAGATTCACCTACATCACCTATCATGACATGTATGAACTATGTGTCATACTTGCCAACCCAAAAATGCAACATCTACTTACGACATCTCCTCATCTCACTTAGGTACATAATTATGCTTCTACATATCTACACAACATGCCAAGTGTATCATTGTTGGGTGACCTAGTCTTAACTCTTTAAAAGAACAATGGTACATTGAAACTATGCATTGACATTTGTTAGCTAAACAAGGTCACAATGAAGAATAAGTACACGTTTCTTAGAATGAATGAATTGTTTCACAAACTTTTGGGTGATAAGGTATTTTCGAAGGTTAGAATATCTCTAGGTAAGTATTAAGGAAAAGGAAATCAATAAGACACCATTTCAAAATCGATATGGAAATTATGATTTTGTAGTGGTGCTCCTCAAGTTATCTAATGCATTGTGTTTTTTTTTGCATGATATATGGTATCTTTCATAATTATTTATATAAGTTTGTTGTTGTGTTCTTCGATGAGATCCTCATATATTGAAAATCTGAGGAAGAGTATGAACACCATTTAAAAATAGTTCCTAGGTGCTTAGATAACATCATTTATTTGTCAACCTAAGTAGGTGCTCATTTTTTTAAACAAAAATTCATTATTTAGGTCATACTGTTTTAGATGAATGGACAACAATAGACATATCAAAGATTAAAATAATTAAAGAGTGGCTAACACCCAAAAATGTGTAAGCTCCTTCTTGCGTTTAATGGGTTGTTATAGAAGATTTATTGGAGGGTTCTTTAGCATAACCCATCCTATAACTTCCTTCCAAAGGAAAAGTGTACAATTTTATGGGTCTCATAAATGTGAATAAGCCTTTAAGAATTTAAATATGTTGGTAACAAGTCCATCTATATTGAAGATAAAAGGATTTCTCATGTGCACATATGCATTTAAAGAAGGAATTGGAGGAGTCTCATGCAGAATGAGAATTTGATATGATATCAATCCAGGAAGGTTAAGGAGCATGAAAAAAATTATGCCTCTCAAGATTTGTAATTGGAAGGCATTATACTTTCCTTGGAGTGTGGAGACATTTTCCGATGGGAAAGAAAATTATGTTATAACTAATGATGATGGGTTAAAGAATTTGTTTGGAAAACCACATTTAAATTCAAAACAAATTAGATGGATGGAATTGTTGGATGATTATGACTCAGTTTTACTTGCTTGATTCACCTAGGAGGATGGGGTATGCAATGCATGCTACAACCATAAGAACATGAAAACATAAATTAGAAATCAAAATATTAAAGGCTCAGAAGTCAGACTAGCAATACATGGAAATAAAAAGTACCATATATCAAGGCGAAGTGAAATGCAGAGATATCCTTATCTTGGGCACCCAGGGTATCAAATTAAAATATCAATAGTCATAAAGTAAAACATTTACCTAGGTATGAAGAAAGAAGTGGTTGATTATATAGCCAGGTGCTTGGAATTCCAAAATATAAGATACTAGGCATAGGCACTCAATGGGGTTAATATAGTCACTACCCATTCTAGAGTGGAAATGGGAAATTATTTCCATCAATTTCATTACAAAGCTGCAAAATATGAATAAAGAAACATGATTCCATCATGGTTGTGGTGGATGTACTCAACAAGGCTCCATACTCCACTTTAATGATGTCAACACATAAGGCAACCAATGTTGCTAAGATTAACATGAGGGAAATTGTCAACCTATATGGTGTTACTAAGGGAATTATTTGAGATAGAGATCCCAATTTTACATCTAATTTTTGGATTGGTTTATTTAAGGGATTTGTGGCTGATTTTACATTTTATTGCAACCTACCATCTAAATCGATATGGTCAAACATAAAGAGTAGATCAGGTTATAAATACAGGTTAAGGATGTACGTGATGGGAAAAACATTGAAATGGGAAGAATATTTTCACCTAGTGGATTTTTCTTATAATAATATATACCATAATACTTGGAGATGTTCTTGTTTAAAGCCTTATATGCTAGGAAATGCAACACACCAACAAGTTGGGATAGTCCTCTTTCTAGGGCCATTATTGGTCTATGTTTAATAAGGGAAATGGAAGGGCACGTAAAAAAAAAAA
>APFE030033066.1:2181-13360 GCA_000404065.3 Pinus taeda | reverse complement strand
GTAAAAAAAAAAAAAAAAAAGAATTTGAAGGCTTACCAAGATAGACAACAGATTTATGAAAATAATAATAACCCAGAAAGGGAATTCAAAAGTGGAAACCATGTATTCTTGTGGTTGTAGTAATGGAAAATATACTTGAAATTGGGTAGTTGTTCAGAGTTGGGATATGTCATTTCAACTTCTATATCCAATTTTGAGATACTAATTTATGCTATGGAAGTGAATATGTATACTTGATACTACATGGCTTTTCTTCCTCTTTCTTCTTAAAATCCTTCTTGAGAACAAAAGGGAGATTTTGGGGTTGTCATGCACTTTGATATAGAGAACACATTTGTAATTATATCCTAATATTATGCCTAATATTGTATGATGTTTGACATTATGATTTTGATCTCATTTATGGTTCTTGCAACTAGTGCCCATAGGTTATTCC
The DNA here is from genome assembly GCA_000404065.3 of Pinus taeda. NCBI lineage: Eukaryota > Viridiplantae > Streptophyta > Pinopsida > Pinales > Pinaceae > Pinus > Pinus taeda. The sequence goes on along the minus strand of APFE030033066.1, from coordinate 12,924 downwards.
AATGTATTTTGTACATACAAACATTCATGGGAAAAATTCTATTATGGATACCAAATTATTTGATAAAGGTCCTTCATTGAAAGGTTCACATATCTATGGTTGATTATCATCTCATGGTTTATTATTTATATCAACCCTTTACTAGAGACACTCCATTGACACATGGATGCTTACAAATTCATGTCTAATATTTATTGGAGAATACTCATCATTATGTACGATTCTTCTATTTTCCTAATTTTTCACTAAGAGGGGTTGTTGTACAATGTCCCCTCTTGATAAGTATTCGGTGGGAATATAGTTGAGCTAGAATTTTTCTTATGACTCTTTCCTATTTTCTCTTATGTCATGAAGTGTGGAGATACATATTTTTCTAATTTGATTTTCTAGGTGATTTATTATTATAACATTATAACATTGTTATATATAACCTTGGAGGAAGTTGCATTTAATGATGTAAGTAAAGTCATTAATGTACACTATTTATTATGATTGAGCTTGCATTAGGGGCATTACATGGGATTTCATGGTGAACTAAGCATTTCTAAAGCTTAATTATATAATAATAATATATTAGATTCTTGGTGGTGATAAATCCTAGTTACATGCCCAGGTTAAGCATAAATTTTAATATTATCGTAGAACCAAGGTTGATCTAGGTGGATATTGGTGGCCTCCCACCTATTCCACGTAGAACTCTAGTCGGTTTCATTTTTTTTCCTTGTTTATTGCAACATTTATTATTTTTGGCAGTTTTTCGGGTCTTGAAATTATGGATCAGTTTTGACCCCCTAGACATATTTTTTAGGTCTGTAACTATTTCGTAGACATATGTAAGGGGCTATTATAAATCATGCAGTACTCGGAAAGACCTTCCTAGCAAGGTATCATATGCACCAAATAGAGATAATATGACCAAGTTATGACCCCGGAAGTTGGCTTCCCAACTAACCCCAATGAGGCCAACAAACTCTTGGTATTCCATCTCCTGGAGTTAGGGTTTTAGTTGTTTATGGTTTCCCTTTGTTGTCCATTAATGAATAGGCCCTTGAGCCTCATTGTAACACAGTTTAGAGGCATGTAGCCACCTCATTGCTTTTTAGAGATAAGCTACCATTACCCAAGTTAGTTTATTTCCACTCTGTTTCTAAGCATATTTTAGTATTTTGATATTAGTGAAATGAAGTGTTATTTCTGCTGCATCACTATATTTATGTTATATTTTTAATTTGTTGCATTCTTTTTTAAGTTAAGATAAATGGTATAAGAGCAGTCTTTTCCTTCTCTGTTTTTCATTGCATGTCCCAAACAAGGTCAGGGTATAAGGAGTTAGGGCTCAAAGTAGTCGAACCTTTTCAAGACCAGCCTCGCAAACCTCGATGACATCCCATGGAAGAAGAAAACAAAGAAGAGGAGGCAGTAGATACTTTCATAATATTTCTCGAGGAAGCCTTGAAGCAACAATGGAATGCAATAATGGATAACTTTTCTCGTATCCTTTGACACAAGTGACGCATCTTCATCCAGCAACCAATTTGGATGTGCCATGCATCTTCATCTACCAACAAATTCTCATATTTGAAAGCCAGATAGATGCAGACGGTGTAGATAAATGATTTATTTTTTTTAAGGATATTTTTTATTTGATTACTTTTCCAATTAGGAAACAATTACTTTTTCACTTCTCAAATCCACCTACTGTGAGCAAAAATAGAAGAGGGAATCCTCACTGTTTTTAGCCGCACCCACTTAAAATTATTTCTAAGACTCCATCAAGGAAAAATATTAGCATGTCAGGAGCTATGAAGATAAATACATAAAGTGCACCATGCTATGGTAGGGAAGGAACTAAGATGTGCCATAATTCACAAATGTTTTCCATACCCTTCAGACAAATACATCTAGGACAAGATGGAGTTCTTTGACATCTCCTTGCTCGATAAGACATACTGATACCATCTAAAGATTGAGCATAACTTTAAACAGAAAAAGTGAGACTTTGGATTTGCGAATCTGAAGCAAGGAAAAGGTGCCCCAAATTACACAACAAAGGAAAAATCCAAGGTGGGGCAACCTAGGACAACACGTTGAAGCGGAAAGCAAAGAAAACCACAACTAAGACAAAGAAGGGCAAGTGAGTGTCAGGCGATGCAGTCATGGGAGGTGGATCTGAAGGCTTCTGAATCAACCGCATGTTTTGACTCTTAGTCAGAACCCAACAAGGGGAATGACAAATGAAAGTAGATCATTGACACAGAGCTCAGTTCCATTGTGGCCACCACCAAGATCTAGAGTGGGGGAACGACTCTTCCACTCACAGATGTGGGTGAAGGGTTCTCCGCTATAGTTCATCGTTGACAATGGGAGGCACAAGAGCCTCATTTCGGCAGAGGTCATGAAGCAGCTGGGCCTACCAAATACAACATATCTGCAATCGTACACCATCAGGTGACTTCACGAAGGACGAGATCTCCACGTCAACCAAAAGTGTCGCATTCCCTACAATATCAATCCCTTCACAGATGACGAACTCTGTGATGTTGTTGCTATTGAAGTTTGTGATGTATTAGTAGGAAAACCATACTTGTGGAAGCTACCTTTTTTTTATGAGTCTAGGATTCTCTCTGTGATTATTAATCTGGCCAATACGTTGTATAGGATACAGGAGGCATCCCTACCTACTGCCATCTGTTTGATCACCGCAAAGTAATGTCGTAAGATCATTTCATAGAATAGGAATTTTTTTTTCCTTATGATTCTCCCTCAGGGGAAAAAGAAGGTTGTGGCCATGGCTTCCACACAAGGCTCCTCCACACAAGAAAAACAGATGGACAAGGCCATGGAGGATTACAGGGACATTTTCACCTCACCTACAATGGTCACTCTACACTATCAGGCCAAGCACTCCATCGATCTGACCCTGGGCACACTGCTACCCAATGGATTGATCTATCAATGCTTTTTCTGGAGAACATCGAGATCAAGAGGAAGATTGATGATATTTGTCAAAAAAGGCACATTAGTCCAATATCGTCACCCTGTGGGAGTCTGATTGCATTAATATGGAACAAGTACAAGACCTCGAGACTTTGTATTAACTAACAATCACTGAACAAGATCATTGTGCCAAATAGGTACCCAATCCCATGGATTGATGACCTTCTAGACCAACTCAAGGGGTCCAAACATTTCACCAATATTGACTTTAAGTCTAGCTATCACTATGCACCTATGAAACCCTCTGAAGTGTGGAGTTATACCTTCAAATCCAAGGAGGCCCTTTTTGAATGCTTGGTCATGCCTTTCAAGTTGAAAAATGCCCCCACATCCTTCATGAGATTGATGGACGACATCTTGCGGCCCTTCACCAATACATTTGTGGTGGTGTATTTAGATGAAACCTTGACCTTTAGCCAAATTTGGGAACATCACCTCCACCATAAAAATTCGACATGTCATTCAAACCCTATGACAACACAAGTTGTGTGCCAATTTGGAGAAATGCACTTTTGGGTTGACCAAGGTTCAATATTTGGGGTACATCATTGAAGAGAAGGGTGTGGATGTGGACCCAGCCAAGATACATGTCATTCAGGATTGGCTATCCCCAACCACTCTAACAGAGCTCTGTAGCTTTCAGGGTCTTGCAAATTTCTACTACAGGTTTGTGTTGGGGTTATCTCATATCACTTGGCCTTTAAGTAAAGTCACCAAGGGTGGCATAGAAGAATTTTTTTTGGTCTAAAACCCAACATAAAGTGTCTACTGAGTTGAAGAATCGCCTCTACACTGCACCAGTGCTCAAATTACTAGACCTTCAACAACCACTGGAGATTGAGACAAACACCTCCAACTATGCTATTGGTGCGGTTCTTACTCAAGAGGGGCATCCAATGGCTTACCACAGTGAGACACTTTTAGACACAGTCTTAAAGAATCCCACTTATGACAAGGAAATTTATTCCCTTGTGTAGGCCTGCTACTAATGGAAGCATTACATTATGCGGAAGGAAATGGTCATCCAAACAGGCCACTGACCCTTGCAGTTCATATAGACACAAGAGAAATTCTATAATGATTACCATTAGAAATGGTCCACATACTTGCAAAAGTTCCATTTGAACATTAATTAGAAGAAGCGTAGTACCAATAATGTTGTAGACTACCTCAGCCAACCATCAGTCATGGCACTGATCACTGTGCTTGACTCCTATGGGTGCGAGACTTCGAGGTGACCATGTATTTACAAGAGCGGTCCATAATTCACCACCACATTCTAGACACTCCTGGAAGGTAAGTATGTCCCAAATTTACACCTCCAAGATGCACTATTAGGCCACCTATGAAACATATTTGTTCCTTCAAGCGATCGTGGCAAGACAATTTAGGAGGCACCCTATAGTCAAGTCGTTGGAAATTTTGGAGTAAAGAAAATAGTGGCAGTACTGCCAAAGTATTTTTATTGGTCAAACCATCGTTAGGGTGTTGGGAACTACAAGAGATCCTGCACAACTTGTGCCATTTCCAAACCAAACATTAAGAAGAAAGGACTATATACTCCTCTACCTATGCCTATTCGACCTTGGAATTCCATCTCTATGGATTACATGTCGGGCCTTCCTTCTACTAAGAATGACAATGAGTTTGTTTTCGTGGTGATCAATAGATTCTCTAAGATGGCCATCGAGGCAGCCTACAAAAAGAGTATCACAGTAGAGGCCACTGCTAAGCTCTTCTTTGAGCGAGTGTGGGTACACTTTGGGATCTCATAGTCCATTATCTCAGGTTAGGAAAGCAAATTCCTAAGTACATTTTGGTCAAGTCTTTAGTCACTGTTGGATACCAAACTTATTAAGTCCATGGATTTCCAACCCCAAACTAATGGCCAAACAAAGGTCATCAAGAGGATGATCATACACATTTTGTGCATGTACAACTTGAAGCATCTACACACATGTGATGATACCATCCCTTATGTTCATCACATCTACAATAGAGCTCTCGATAGCTCAACAACTCACAACCCCTTTTAGGTAGGGCTAGGATTTTAGCTATTACATCCCATTGATGTGGCCATATCATTTGCAGATACTCATGGAGATTCAACTCACGTCGAGTGAAAATCTAATAAGGATAACGACTTCATTGAACACATTCAACACATCCCCTAGTAGGTCCATCATATATTGGACAGATCCAATGCTAAGTACAAGCAACACCATGACTAGCATCAAATGTCGCACAAGTTCTAGGTGGGCGACAAAGTTTGCCTACATTTATAGAAAGAGCATCTCACTGATCCCCACCGCAAGCCTCACCCACTCTCATATGTGTCACACACCATCACTAAGGTTGTAAGGGCCAATGCTTTCGAGCTCAATATTCCTCCGTTCATTGGTTTGCACCTAGTTTTCAATGTTGACTCCATTCGACCATATTTTACACCATTGTTAGGGATATTCGACATTGCAGAACAACTCACACCAACATAGCTAAACCCCAACTCCATGGAATAGGCCACAACTAGTTAGATGATGGACATGCAGATCAAGAACACTTGCCAATAAAGGATCCAACTATATTGAGTTATCAAAGCAAGCTAACTCCTTCATCAGTGAAAACGATTCACTAGGGACCAGATTCAATAGAAATTTTCTAACCTTATCAAGGCTCTGCACGCAATGGGGAGCATTTCTTCCTAAACAGGGTGGAATGATCTAGGTGGATATTGTTGCCCACCCACCTATTCCACCTAGAGCTTCAGTAAGTTTCATTTGTTTCCTTAGTTTATTACAACATTTACTATTTTTAGCAATTTTTTGGGTCGTGAACATCGAAGCCATTTTGACCCCCTCAATGATGTTTTTTTGAGGTTTGCAAGAGTCCGATATTTGGATGAAGGGGCTTGCCAGAAATCTTGTAGTACTCAAAGATACCTTTTCAAAAAGGTATCTTATGCACCAAACGAAGATAATATCACCATGTTACGATCGTGAGAAGTTGGCTACCCAACTAACCCCAACGAGGTCCACAAACTCTTGGTGTTCCATCTCGTGGGGTTAGCGTTTTGGTTATTTAGGGTTCTCCATTATTTCTCAATAATAAATAGGCCCTTAAGCATCATTTTAACACGGTTCAAAGGCATGTAGCCACCACATCTTTTCTCAGAGATAAGCTACCATCGCTCGAGCTAGTTTATTTCCATTTTGTTTGTAAGCATATTTTAGTATATTGCTATTAATGAAATGAAGTGTTATTTTTGCTACATATCTGTATTTATGGTTATGTTTGTAATTTTTTGCTTTCTTATTTAATTTCAGATCAATGGTGGGGCTATTCTAGGTTATATGACTTTTTTTACATGGTATATTATTTTAATATAGTGCACTAACTCATTGGCACACATATTTCTTTAGATCATATTATTTTGTGTTTTTTTCTTGAGAGTAGAGACCATGACCTCAGACATGAGAATTGGCTAGGTTTCGTAGAATTTCTTAGTGATATATTCATTTGAACAACAATTGAGGAATTGTATCCGTCTTTCATCATATTGCATAATTTATTTTTGAGGTCCTTGAACAATGGAGAAAAAAATATAGATAATCTTATATTTTTATAGCTTATTGAAAATCACAATATTGAAGAAGCTTTGCATAAGGAACATCTACCTTAAATCACATGTGTGGAGAGGTTGGCACAATTTTCTAGAGCATACCTATGATAATATTTGAGCATTGATTATAATATTTTCGAACCTTGCATAATGTTAAAGAGTTGTTAAGAGTTGGAAATTAAACATGGAGTTTTTCAAAAAAAAACAATTAGTATAATTGCAATCTTTAACATACATTTAAATAATTATAAAATGTTAAATACATATTACATATATAAGTGCAAATATTTCTCTTAAAAAGCTTACATAGTACCATCACTTTTCAGAGAAAGATTTTATCATTACACAATATTCATATTCATGTTCCTCTTAATATAATTTAGTTTTTTTTTTAATAAAAAAATTATTGTTTGTTTTTATTAGTTTAATCTTATACATCAATGTATCTATTATCTTCTTATACTTTAATATCATATAACAAAACTTGTCCATAGAAAAATCTATGAAAAAGACCATAAACAAAAGTTTCCATCCCAAAATATAAATCCTCCCATATTAATTGAATCTTTGTAATATCCCTATTATAACTAACCCTGCGTAAAAGTAATTTCAAGTTACGAATTAGTTGTTAACTGATTCTTGGTAGTTGTGATCTGATTGAGGGAAATCAAGAAAGGTTTCTTGGTAAGAAGGAAACGCTTTTTTGATGGTGGTGTCAAGTAAATTGGGGGCAACTCGATGCTATCACCGCTCGATTGAAGGGTCAATCCACTGTATTTCTGGGTGATTTTTTTTTTTCCACCGAAGTTGCAGCATTCATATTGTTTTTCATGGTTTGCACAATTCATTCTTTTGCCGCTTGGTTCTACCAATGGTTTTGATCTTGTCACCTCTTCAAGTCCTTGAAAGGTTTGGAATGCTTAACTGTACGGGTATCAAGCTTCACTGCTGGGAGAAAGCAGTGACTGTAGACTGAGGTCTCAGTTTTACAAATTACGAAACCATGTAGTTTTACGTCTATTGATCTTGTTGCAACTACTATAATGGTTAGTGGTTTAAACATATAAATTATGGAAGGTTCTTACCCTCGGCGTGGTTGCCACTTGAAGGATTACTTCCACCGAGGTTTTGAATGGAAAACTTCCAGAATAGCTCTTCATTGCAGCCGAGCTATCACCATTGTTATTTTCCGTGTTCAAATCTTTGGGCCGTCATTCAATCATGTTGGTCTCACTCAAAAAGCGCTGCCAAGAGCTGGAGGCTTTTCCAGACTCCTCTGACGTCCGGGAATACAAATGATCTTTCAATGGCATTGTGAAGAAAACAGATATGTTTTGGCATTTGCCACTGTCAGACAAAACCGTAGCAGAAAATCAAGAACTTACTATTTCAGGCTACACTGCCTTCACTATTGGACACTCAATCCCATGAAGAGATAAGTATCTATGGCAAATCTTGGAAAATATAGGAGTTTGTGTTAGTATTTGAAATAAGTATATGTTATTTTGCTCATAGAAATAGCTATTTTGGGTAAGGAGAATACATATTCAAACAATAGCTATTGCATTTTTGGAAAAGAGAATGCATATTAAAGATATAGAAGTTAATATTGCATTTATGGAAAAGAAAATGAATATTAAAGAAATAGAAGTTAATATTGCATTTATGGAAAAAGAATGCATATAAAAGAAATAGAGGTTAAGTTGGATTTTATTGAAAAGGGATATATGCTTTATTGCATTGGGATACTAGTTAATTTCGAAGTTTCTTGTTGAAAATTTATGCATTGCATGCATGATAGAAATTTCTATATGATGTGCTTCTTGGCACATCGATAATCAATCAATCTTTCTTGAAGAAAAACATATGTTTTATATACACAGATATAGTGTCTTTTTAGAAAAAGAGAGCATTCGTCATGCATGAAAATAATGACTTTATAAGAGATTTCTTGAAAAGCAAAGATAGAGATTGTTTCCTTAAAAGACACACATGAATAGTGTTGATGCAAGAGCGGGAATCCATACTTGTTTTATGAAAAGACTATGTGCATTGAAGTAAAAGTAATTGTGTTAGGAAAAAGCACATGTTGCATGCACATAAGGGTAGCTATTGTGACTTTGGAAATATGAATCTGTGTGTACATAGAAAAAGTGATTATGTTACGTTTCTTGAAAATAATAATCTCTTGAAGAGATTGCCTTGTTAGATGAGTTGTGTTGATTTCTTGATTTTGATGCGTAAAGGGTAAGTAAACCTTGTTTTTTTTTTATCTTGATTTTTATGCATAAAGATGGATATCTTTAATAATTTCTTGAAAGGGAAGCTTGAGAAACCCTCATATAGGAAGATAGAAAAATGAGGTTATAATGACTTCCTTTAAGAAAGAGTTATGTGGTTTGTTGTATGAAATAATGGTAGTATTCTAGTGAAGGGAATATGTGTTGCATACATTAAAGAAGGGCTAATATGATAAGCAATGGTATGTGCAAAGAATAGTCATTGTGATATGGAGTTATGTTCTTTGTATGTTAGAGAGACTATGTTGAGTTCTCAAAAAATAACGATGTGAAAAGAACATATGTGCTTAAGCATAGAAAATAATAGTTTATTACATGTATGGAGATATAATGAATGTGCTATACATGTTAGTAGAACTAATGAGTTAGAACTCTTAAAGAGAATTATGCATTAGTGTAAATAAACATTGTGGAGGTCAAACAATATTTACTTGGGTATATGTACTAATTAAATAGTATGTCATGCTTGCTCATGCATATGAGTAGATGCTAAAATATCTATTTTAGAGGTTGATCATTGATTCATTAATATGGTATCTAATCTTGTTGCCTAAGCTTGTTGACGACAACATTGATAGGAAACGATGGCGGTTGGTGCCGAAGAAAACTGATGTTAACATTGTGGCAGGAAAGTGATCAATGGTCCATGCAGATGAGTTCGAGTTGCAAGATCGTACATTACTAGAACAATCATGCCACAAGGAATGTTGTATGTGGCAGTATGTAAGTAAAAGATGACATGAAAACTGTATTAGCTTTTAGCTAGTTATGTGACAACTTAATGATAATTCATTGTAATTATTTGATAACAATGGTTAAGGGATGGAATCCCCTATAAGTCATTGAGTGAGGGGTGAAATCCCTCACGAGCGTTTAATAATGAGATTAAACATTTAAATGAGATTAAACGTTTGCTGGTTTTCACCCTATGGGGTTTCCATGGTGCGATTGCCTTTTGCGTCAGTTGGATGATGTTGAATCCTTGATGATGAGGTTTCTTTATTTGATATGATAATCATAATGTCCTACGTGATTCTTTAATATTGTTAAGGAAAATCATAAAATAGACGAAAGGTTCATGACACAGTTTATGTTATTACACTACCACAGTGGTGGTTAATGGTTTTGCAAATGGTTATGCAACTTACTCTCTTATATTGCAATTTACTTCATGTACTAATGAACATTATATCTAATGGTTAATGAGGAATGTGGAATCGTGAATTGGATAATTACTTGTGGGTAATTTGTATAAAAAAAATTCTAACTCCCTACTTTTACATACGAAGTTACCAAAGTATGTGACAATCTTCCTTTTGTATGAGCAAAATATGATTGATTATAAATATTGGGCTGAAATAACAATTATGAATTATACTTTTATAATTCAATCATGTTCTTTCAATCCTATAGAAAGCTTCCGAATGTTGGAATATATAGAAAACGAAGATGACAAAATAGGCTTGGTTTGCTACATATGGTGACTTTGACATGTGAGGTGAAGTCACCTGCTGAGAGTTTTTATAGTCTATCACTCGACGTGTTTTTGACAAATGTCTTTCCAGAGAACGCGGCAGTAAGGGGGACAGACAAGTTTACAGATTCCAATCTTCGACGAATTTGGCGTAATAAAAAAATATATGTTATGGGTATCAATATGAACATGTTTTCCCATATGGATGGGTGAGGGTTTCTGACGCAGGTCATTTTCCTATCATATGTTTGTCATATATATTTATCGGTGGAAATATAAGTTGTAAAAAGATATTGGTAAGCGTTTTTGTATTTTGGTGATGTGAAGTTTAATTTTTTTGAAAATTTTTATAA
>APFE030033061.1:190963-218556 GCA_000404065.3 Pinus taeda | reverse complement strand
CACAGATCTACATGGTGGGAAGGAGCACAAAAAGAACACTACACTGTCATCAAAGAAGAATATTCTAGAGAAAACTCTAAGTCACAAGAAATCAAGGAAGAAGGAAACAACTCTCAAAGCAAGCAAGGAGAAAGCCCGCCCCAACAAATCAACAGCTATGAGGATTTGAATACCACAGAAAATAAATCTTCATTTAACAACAAAGCAGATCTCCTAAACCAAACTTCTCCGACTATAGATCGCGAAACTAAGACACCAATGTCCCAAGAACCAGAAGAGATGAAGGAGATGCAAGACAAAGGAAGTTGGAAGACCGTAGAGAAAAGAAAGAAAGCTATAACAACAGTCTCGCCAAGAAAGACGAGGAGCCAGACAAGTAAAAATTAAGAAAATTGTAGGTCCGATAGACCAATTTGGTCTCAGTGGACGTTAACCATCATCATCATCATATTAATATTAATAGTTAATATTTTAGTTAGTTAGATATTAATTAATAAATAGTTTATTAATTAAATTAGTTGGTTCATAATTAGCAATTAAATTAGAAGTAATTATTAGATAATTAGAATTCTAATTTAGGATTTAATTTTTAAATAGAATTTTGAATTTTTTAGCCCAGCAATAGAAATTCCAAAATTGTGCCAGAATTAATTCATCTACTTTGGAAGCTCATAGATTGAGTTTTACTTGGTCAAATGAGGCCCAGGACGTCTCATTGGAAAGATAAAATCAAGGAGAATAATTCTGAGGAGATTTTACTAATAGATTTTGTCATTTATTGGATCAAAAATCATGTAGAAGATCAAGCTACGAATTTCTAAGACAAAATCAATTTTCTGAGTTTTATTTTTTGCATTTTCATTTGTCCAAGCCTCTTCTCAATGTAGATCCATCCGTCAATAATATCCTTGGCCAATCAAACCATCCCATGCATCAATAGAAAGCTTACATTTTATTTTCAATTATTCATTTAATTGAATTTGATTGGATTTATTTTAAATGCCAGCAATGATATTTTGATTTTATTGTTGCATCTTAATTCATTTTGATTTCTTTTTGTAGGAAAACAGTAGAAGAAATATGGGGAAAAAGATCTCAATCAATGAGAAAGCTCTAGCAATTAAAGATTGGAATTTTGAGCAAATAAAATTAGATTGAGCAGATTTCTCTTCAAAAAACATTCCTCTCAAGAATTCCTTCACACATAGTATAAATAATAGATTGCATAATGTAATAAGGGGCTGCTCTCCTCTGCAATTCTAGACTTCTAAAAGAACTATTGTAATAGGAATTTAGCGTTGTAGGAGAGAGGAGAGAAAATCTTAGATCTAGAGATTATTGAGGATTTATCCTTCGTATCTTGAATGATGTATGAGGGGTAGAGTTTGCACTACTATGGCTCTACTTTTGAAGGCAGAAGTTCAAGCAATGTAAAGAAGTGTTGGAGACCAAGGTCAGAGAAATGGATGCAATAAATGGATATTTTTAATACTACTATTTCAAATATCAGTTTCATTTTTATGGTACCAGGAATGTCTCATTTTATTCATGTTTGTGCACTCTTGTCAATATGGGTAATTTGTCTCAATGTTGTTATTATGTATCTCTGTTCTTATGGATTAAATTATGATTTCTAAGTAACTACTTGCTTAGAAATCTATCTTATAAAACTGATTTATTAAATAGTAATATGTTAGTTTAATTATTAGATTTATTGATTTGATAATCAATATTATTTTTGTGAACTACTTCCTGGAATGTTGTTGGTTTATTATTTCAGTTAAAAGGTCTCAATAGGATTTGTTTTGATATCCATAATATCAGTTAATTGAACTACTTCATTAACTTGATGTTCATTATAACCAAGACATGTTTAAATCTCAATATTTAAATTATCTTTCTCTTAGTTGGGTTAGATCTATATTTTCCTAATTAAGATAGGATTTATATTAGTTTCTTTTCTTTGCATTATAAATAAGCTTGCATTTAGAGTAATTTCTACATTCTTTTAAGTCTTCTTCTCGAAGAGACAAAATTTCAGTTGTGGCTTGGCTGAACCTAAATCAGGTTAAGGGTCATTCTCTTCCTTGATCAGCGAGAAGAAGTGATCTGATATCCCTGCCTATTGGTAGGTAAAGATACATCATAAACCAATAGCAATAGGGAAGAGGTAACTGGACCTAGTTAAACGAGTCGGAGCAACCATATCAAATGGAAAAGGAGTTGCTTTAAGGTCCAGACCGAGTGGTTATCCCTCATTGTTGTTGGAGAAATTTTCGAGGCATCAACAAGGAGAAAAGCTCTTCCTCATCTATGAAGTCATAAGTCATATTTCAGCATGCACAAAGGAGAAAATAGTGTTTTTTCTAGCCACATGTATAACTGATGATAGAAGTTGCAAAATAAGTAAGAAGGATAGCTGTCAACACAACCAACAATCAAATAAGGAGCTAAAGGAATATGAGCCGAAAGTTATGATAATAACTTTTTTTTAATCCTTTTCATATGTGAGATGCTTCAGCTGCCATAAGCTAGGACATACTACTACAAATTCTAGATCTGTGCAACAAGAGAATTCATGGTGTGGAATGTCCTATCAAGAAAAAAAGAAAGCAATACAACCCACTTCTTGGAGTTCAAACAAAGTAAGGTATAATGGTCATTTTTATGGTTATTGATATTCATGTAATGATTTTTACCAGAAGGCTATTGAATGAAGGTTGCATGCAATGAGGAGTCAAAGGAATATAAAGAGATTCAAATCTTTTCATCCATTTCTTGGTCATATCAGATGATACATATATGATAATGTTGGTCATATGGACATGGATTGCAAGACTCCAAGACACTTAAGGCCACCTAATGAAATAATGAAGTATATGAAAAGTAGGCCAAACAAGATGACAGTTAGATGTCCACATGTAAGAGAGTAACCACTCAAAGCTTGGAGGAAGAACGAGCAACAAAAATTAACAAGACAAAATGGAGGCTTGCATGGCCTTAGGGTGAGATATGGCGCATCTTGTTTTGCATGTAGAATAATTGTTGGTGTTTCCATAACTAGTTAAGTATATGTGAATATATCTTCTTGTTGAGAATTTTTTTAGGTTTTTGATGATTCTTATCTTTTGATGGTGGATTTTTGGTACTAAAGATATATCTACAAAAGTTGTTGTGATGGGTGGAGATGGCACATGTTCCAGAGGATAACTTCATATGATTCTAGTATTTCAGTGGTTTTGATGGAATCATGTTTCCTTGGAGGAGTTGGTTATACATTCCATGCTATCTGCTTATTTGACATCAGGTTTTTGTAGGAGCTCGCATTTTGGTTGTGCATGTTTTATCTGCTACCCACATTAGTTGACATGCATATGGCTATTATTTTGCATCTTGACTTCATGATATTATGCACATGATGGAGTCATGGAGATTAGTATCATGTTTGTGTATGGTTATAGCTACTTGCATAATTCATCTGTTAGAGATTTGCAGCTTATATGGAGAGAATCTAGAAATTATTCATGATGGATGTTTTACATGTTTTTGTCGCTACTACATATGGTATTATTTATGATTTTGGTAGATGATGTTTCTAAGTATGGTTTTATTGATGCCTTGAAATTAAATGCACCTACATGGGGGAAAACCACCCATTCTAGACCTTAAAGCAACTCCTTTTCCATTTACGGTAGTTGCTCCAGATGGTTAAATTAGGTCTAGTTACCTTTTCCCAATCATTGTCACCTTTAAATTTTCCTTTAATTGCTAGTAGCTAGGGACATTGGATCGATTCTTCTAGCCGACCAGGCAAGAAGAATGGCCTTTAAGTTGTTTTTGCGGAACAACCAAACCAATCTAAAGCATTGCCTCTACAGATAACATATGAAAGATTTAACTAGCGTACAATTATTCTACCCTATAATGCAAACATAATCTATATTGGCCAAGGTAAGAATACTCTTATTGTTAACCAAGAGAAAAACTATTTATGAGAAAGGGAAGAGAATGTATCTGAATTTGGATTTAAACTATTTTCAAGATACTAAATAGTTCAATATCTTACAAATGATGAAGACAAATTATGAAATGAAAAGATGTTAAAAGATAGTTGTATAAAATATCTTCATTCATATATAAAAATTCTTAACTTAGCATGAATTCATTATGTGATTTATATCGAGTGATGGAAATAGTTCTTCACACTCAAGATAAGTTAAATCGAGACAAATTTTTAAACAATTAATAAATAGTTATTTATTGTTAAAAATTGAATTCTCCATAATCTTTTTAAACCAGTGACATTCCTATAACAATAACTTCACAAAAATAAACAATTTAGCATAAATCGAGCAAAAATAACAAAAGTGCTAACAATACACATTCATACCGATTGTACTAAATAGAAATAGAATAAGTAAAACAAATAATAAATCTATGAAATGATTACAATATTGCAACTGATTTTTTAATTATCATTTATTGAAATTTCTTTATAGTCCTTGATGCCTAGAATTCATTTGAAGAGAAAACTTCTACAGTAGTGTAAGAAAATCTCTCCCATAAATAATCTTTGACTCTCAGTTATTCTTTAGGGACCTCCTCCTACCTCTTCCTTTTATTCATCTCAAAGCTCTCCATATGTGAAGAAATTCTACTATTTGAAGCCTATTTAAGTAAAAGAACAGGAATTTAGATCCTATATTCTATTAAAAAGAATAAGAGGTACAATAGTGCAAGCCTCAAAGGCTTTATTTTTTGAATTCTAGATGCCCCTTTAATTTGATCCATTAAGTGGGTTTAAATAGTAATATTTTTTTTTAATAACATTTTTTAGCACAACGTGGAGGAAATTAACAAAATCCCTCAAATCTTGAAAAAAAATAGTTTTTAGAGCTAATCCCTTGAATTGCCATTCTATCTTATTGGCCTTGTATTGCAATCAAAGGATCCTCGCATTTCCAGATTTTGTGGAACTAATCTCCTTCCTTTTGTGTGCATCTTTGTCGTCTTCATTTTCTTTGCTATCAAATTCTTCGTTTATACATGGAAAATGATAAACCATGGATAAGAGAACGTAAATCAAAATTGTGTTTTAAGAAAAAGATAAGACCAAAGGAAAACAGGCGGGTTGTTTAAGTAAATCACAATCGCATTTTAATCGGGGACATAGTTTAGCATAATCAGAATCCATTGGAGTGGGATTGAGCCATATTGCAATGTCACCTCAAACAGGGACTGTATTAAAATAATCACATTAAAATGGGAACATTCCTTATCAAGATCAAATCATAATCACAGTGGAAGAGATCAAATTGCAACCACAATTAAGTGGGGAACATTTCAATTGGAATTGAAATCAAACTAAATACAATTGCAATTGCATTAGAATCAAGGACAAAGTTTAGCATCACAGTCCAAATTGGGGACAGACTTGAGTCATAGCACAATCACATTAGAATTGGGGATGTTTCAATGGAAATTACAATCAAATGGAGAACATTCCAATCAGAATTATAAGAAGGAATCAAATCGTAATCACTTTCAAATGGGATCCCAGTCGCAATTTAAATGGAGTGGATTAAATTGCAATTGCAATTTAAATGAAGGTAGAAATAGCTTGAGGCTTGTGGATCTTGTGATTGCAATATCGCAATTGCGGAAGACCTCAGATTGGCTAATCGCAATCAATTTTGTCAAGTGGGACAACTATAAAGGTGCCTCTTTAAAGTTACAATTACGATGTATGAGGATGATGTGGTAGTGACATAATGGTGACATCATTCTGTGATGGGATAGATGACATGGCTAAATGATGTGGGAGATGATGTGGGAGATGACGCCAGTAATGACATCAGATTGCAATCACAGTTGGTATGGGTCAAGTGGCATGGATTTTGATATCCATAGCGATATCTTTTAAATTGTGATTAATAACCATGGTGGGTTTGGAGCTAATCACAAATCGCATGATGAAGGGGTCGAGAGTGGTCTAGCCAGTGGTTCTTGTGATTGCATGGATGCAAGGTGGCTTATTAAATGGAGTATATCACTATGGTTATTCTGGGCCATCACAATCGTAAAGTGGATGAGGCCACGGGACTTGGTTTATTTTTTTTTCGATCACTGCAGATGTGAGATTTCATGAAGTGGAGTTTACAATCCCATCAGGTCTAAGTTGATTATTAAATCGCAATCAAAATGCGCTATGGGAAAACGGCCTATGTATATTGCAGATGCAGGATTTTTTGAGTGTTGATTAATTATTTCGTCGAGTTACATATCAAATTTCAAATGTAATTGGTCAGGGGGAATCAACCTTGACCTATTTATTTACAATGCAGGGAGCGAGATTTTGGAGAAGTCGGAGTTTTTCTTTTTTAAATTATAACTCATATTTTAATTGAACTCTGATTTATTATCTTTATTTTGATAACCCAATATTTAACACTCAAGGTTTTTTAAAGCCTAAGTATGAGCTTTGGTCTTAGGGGCTATGGAATTTTGGTCTTTATGAAATAAATTCCATTGATTTAAAACAAAAATTGTTTTACTGAAAACAAAAATTATTTTTATTTAATTGTGTTTAAAAAATTAAAAAGGGTCTCCCATTTTTAAATAATTAGTTTCATAGGAAAATATTATATAAAAATTGGGGGTTGTTGAATAGTACAATAATTGGTGATTTACTAGAGGAACCAGTTATCTCTGATGAATCATAGTGAAGTTTCAAAAAATGATTAAAAATAATTTAGGAAGGGGAAGCTAATCATTGAAATATTTAGATAAATAAAATTACTCTAATTATAAGAACTCTTATAAAAACTCACTAAATTGTAATTTCTTTAAAAAACCTTTCTTGAATGAAAAACACATGTTTACCTGTATCAGTCATTAATCAGTTATAAAGATAAATTAGGGGCATTTTACAACTTAGCTTCTGATGTACTCAATTGTCACTGGTAGAGCCACTATTGCAAGTAAGCATTCATAGCTTCGACATTGTTATCTTTTAAACAACAATAATTCAGTGTCTCATCCATTTAATAGTGCAATATTTAGTGGCAAGTTTTTTTTTTAAATGGTACCTAAAATCCATTGTCTTGGTGGTCCCAGATAGTGACAATGAAATTCGCTGGTAGTAATTAAACTGAACAATTTGGCTCATGATGAGACCCCTTGTCTTATAATTGAAACATTCATAATCCATTACCCCGATTTTTTGCTCAGTAGTGGTAATGCCCGTTTTATTATTTCTCTATGATCATGGTAAGTAGGATTGTGATGAGACCTCTTATCTTTTAGATTTATTATATTTTTGAATTACACTCTAAAATTTACTTTTTAATGGATTGGTAAAATCATTGACTCCTTCAGAGTTTTGGATGACAAATTAGAGTTGAAGGTTCTTAGTCGTAAGACAGTCTTTAATTTTTAAAGATAACCTTTTTTGCTAATACTGGAGTAAATAAGGATATAATTTTTTGAGGTTCTCCAAATTTCACAACTTAGTGGAAAATTTCAGAGTTATGTAGTTTTTATTTAGTTTTTCAAATTGAAAAGTCATAAAACGATTTCGAGATATTTTTTGAAAAGCCAGAGGTATGCTATTAACATTATTTTCTGAAAGGAAAATGTAAATGCGATATGATAACAAAGTTTTCTAAAGAAATGATTATTCACAAGTATGATGGTAAAATCGCCCAACACCAAATCTAAAAGAAAAAAATGTAAGAAGATTTTTTATATAAATTTCTGAACAAAAGAACAAAAAGATAATAAAATAAATACTTCTTATATTGAAATTTGGATGAACTTTAACTAGTAAAGTTATAAGCATTAAAGTGCAATTTGAATGAGGAAATATCTCTTTGCTATGTATTATATTTTAAAAGAAAAACTTGTAAACAACATTTTAATCATTTTCAAATCGAAGTAATTATTTTTAAAGAAAATGATTAAGGTTTAGAAATCCCCTATTTTGGCAGATCCAATGAAACTCATTACTACTTCATTTTTTAAAATTTGAGCTCAAATTTTACTCTAGTGAAAGTGTGAAAATACTTGTGAAGACCTACAAAAGGAAGTTACATATTAGAAAAAACTAAAAACTAAACTAAAAAAGTAAAAAAATGAATGAAACTGAGTGTATGAGACTTACCATTGAAGAATTTCATTTAATCTTATCGGAAAGATATGACTTTCTTCAATGCAAGGTAACTAACCCAAAATCATAATTTATTAAATGTAATCGAAAGGAAGTAGTAAACTTAAGAAAATAAGGTCATGTTAAAGGGAATTATATTAAACCAAATCTATCAAAAATGAAAATTAAGATATTATTCTTTATGAATTACAGTGATGAATGTTCTTTCTCAATTGTGAATTTATATCAACGCCAAAATATAGAGAATGATTCAATCTATAATGATGTATCACTTAAGTATATGATGAAAGTTTTAATCTTTAAGCATGAGTGATATATCAAAGAATTGAAAATAAGAAAGAACTCAGAATGAATTAATCATGATCTATTAGATTTACATGTTCCATATTCTATATTTACGAGGCAAATTGTGAGATTTGGAACATGCATGGATAAATTCATGAGTAAGATCATTTGTTACAAGATTTAAAAGAGAGCATTTGACTAAAAAAAAAAATAGTATAAAAATTCTTTTAATAATTTAATTAACTATCGAGAGTTTTGATCGGAAAAAGTTCTTGGAACTTTCTAATGAGGAAAGTTACAAAATTTGACGATATGACATAAGTCTTCCGATAGCATGTTAAAAGATTATCAAGAATTTTATGAGGTGAAGAAAAATATAGAGAATTCTCAATGTTTGATGAAACAATAAGTATTTCCCTCAACATATTGTAAATTTATAAAAAGGTAATTGCTTGTTAATTTTAAGTTTTCAAATAAAACAAGGAAAACCTATAAAATAAATAATGATGAAAAGAAAAACTAATGTTAGATGAAAATGAACTTGTAAAATGCATCCCTCAAAGAATTTTAACTATAAGTTACCTCAAAGATCTTGAATTTTTTTTGGTATTTCTCAAATTCCCTTTGTTCAATATCATCTATTTATTAAATCTAAAGTGCTAAGTAATGAATTTTATGACTAAATCCACCTCAATTTCACATAGGAAGACAATAGTGATGACTATGACCACTTCGGAAGTACTTGTGAATCAAATACTGCTAAAACATAGCAACTCTCCACACACGTTTCCTAAAAGAGCTATTGTCAGTGTGATGGAGTTTTGAAAATTAAATAAAATCATGCGATTTAAAAGTATCTAATATGTTTTATGCCAAAAATGAAAAATAGATGTTATAAATATTAGCTTCATTAGTTTCTTATTAGAACCTATAATGAAAATAGTATAATCTAATCTAAATTATTCTACTCCTAATTACTAACTGAATCGAGGAAAAATGACTAGGTATAGTCATACCTCCAATGTAATCGTTCTCTCATTTTGTTACTGAAATGTATATAAAAGTCAAACATTAGTAACAATATGATGAAAATAATCAAAATGAAACAAAATTTATTATTTACATTTAATGTAAAACTATTTACAAAAATTAGTTTATTTAAAATTAACTTTTTAGTAAACCATTTTTTTTTGGAAAGTATTGTCTAAACAAATATCTATGGGATCATCAAAGAATGGATGAATATTATTTGTTAGAGAGCGAAAATTTTCCAAAGGAGATGATGAAAATACATGTTGTGAAGGAACACCCTCAAGATTTAGATTAGACTTATGATCAAATGATTGGAATGAATTTCTCAATATCAAATTAGATTGGAAAGGAAAATGTTTTTGATATTCAAGATTATGAGTAACCATTTCATTAATTTCATTTAATAAATATTTAGGATATTCAATGCTGTAATATTTAACATGCTTGCAAAAGGAAAGAAAACAAAACGAAAGCATGGAAACAAAAAATGGTTATGAAAACTAAAGTTACAAAATAATTTTACAACGCAATTTTGAAACTCATCTCAAATTTCAGTGAACAAATTGCCACTAAAAGGATATTCCTTGAAAAAATTATGAATGCAAGTTTCTAAACAAAAATCAGAATGAAATATGTTAGAAACTCACAACTTTAACTCGTCAAACTTCTCAAAATTAAGTTTGTGTTTAGTAAGAGACAAATTAAAGTGTGTGAACATTCACGAGATAGATCAATTATCGAAACAGGCACACTTCATATAATATGTGATCCTTCATCCTTGTTGTCATGATAATTGTCATAAATTACCTTCTTCTAATGGAAATCAAATGGTTGATCTGAACTAACAAAATCAGAAAATACAAAAGAATAGGGTTTTGCAGTTAAAGATCCAAATGAGTGATAGATGCATAATTTTTAGAACAAACATTAGGAAGATTATCAACTGAAAGATTGGGTTGACCATCATTGACCATACAATAATTTGAAAAGGTATCAAGATAAATAAAATAATATATGTCAAATTATAATGATGGATGAAATTATTCATGTATACAACATGTTGTATTATAATCTAGGTTTAAGGAAGTTCTTTCAATTAGAGAAACATGTCCTGAATTTTTTGAGTCTTCCTTCAAAGAAGATAAATTGATATGTTAATTATCCAAGTCTTGTTGTATATTGGATTTTATTGGACCTACTCATTGATCACATGCATCATTAAAAATTGTTTCAATTATATCTTCAGATTTTGTATTTATATTGAAAATATTTGTTTCAGAAATGAGAAAATGAGAATTGAAATTTTATAAAGAAGAATGTTGTGATTTAATTACAATTGCAAGCTCAAGTTCCATAAAATCATCAGGTGATTCAAGACTAGTAATGAGTTAAATGTGTCTTATTCTTCATTAATTGATTCATTATATTCAGAATGGGAAGAAACAAGAGAAGTGAAACGTTCAATTAAATCTTTAGTTGAAAGAAAATCATCTAAATGAAATCTATAACAAAATGACCAAAATCTATTATAAAAATCATCTAAATATTCATTATCATACATGTAAATATTATCTAATTCTAGAGATGAACTATTGTAACTCTAATTTTTATGCGCTTTGAGAAATACATGGTAAAAACGTTTCCATGAATGAATCAACTTCGTGGGATGCAATAGGAACCATTTCTTGATTCTTTCTCTGAATGTGAGAGTGAAAAAACTACAAATGTCATTACCAAATATGATATTAAAAGATTTACATCTATTAAAAAAATCATAAATATGATTTAATGTAGAAATATTACACTCACCGTCGAACATTAACTTTGACAAGGAATCACTCTTCTTCTTGGGCATGCCTCATGTAGGCTTAGGTGAACTGAATGCATCACCAAGTGTAGGAATGCATACGGGAGCCATGATTAGTTCAAAATGATATAATAAAATTTTAAACAAATAACTAACTCAAAGCCCTCCTTCAAGCCCGAAAATGTTGATGCCTCGAAATTTGTTGCACCAACATGGGGGAAAACAACTTGGTCCGGACCCTAAAGCAACTCCAATTCTATTTAGGGTAGTGGCTCTGACTAGTTAAATTAGGTCTAATTACCCTTTGCCAATCGCTATCAGATTTAAATATGCCTTTAATTGCTAACAACTAGGGACATTGGATCGATTCTTCTAGTTGATCAGGCAAGCACAATGACCCTTTACTTGTTTTTGTGGAACAACCAAACCTATCTAAATCATTGCCTCAAAAAGAGGACATCCATGGATAACATATGCAAGATTTAACTAGCGTGCAATTATTCTACCCTATAATGCAAACATATTCTATCATGGCCAAGTTAATAATAGCCTTATCTTAATCCAAATAAAAACTATTAATGAGAAAGGGAAGAAAATGTATTTGGATTTGGATTTAAAATATTTGCAAGATACTAAAATAGTTCAATGTCTTACAAATGATAAAGAAAAAATATGCAATGAAAAGATGTTAACAAATAGTTGTATAAAATGTTTTCATGCATATATCCAAATTCTTAACTTAGCATGAATTCATCATATGATTTATATAGAGTGAGGAAAATAGTTCTCCAAACTCACGATAAGTTAAATCAAGACAGATTTGTAAATAATTAATAAATAGTTATTTATTGTTACAAATGAATATGTATGAATTATCCATAATCTTGTTTAAACGAGTGAGATTTATGCAAAGATAGCTTCACGAAAATAAACAATTTCGCATATATCAAGTAAAATTAACAAAAGTTCTAGCAATACTCATTCATATCGATTATACTGATTAAAAACATAATAACTAAAATAAATAATAAATCTATGAAATGATTAAAATACTACAATTGAAAAACAAACTTATCATTTACTGAAATTTCTTCTATAGTCCTTGATGCCCAGAATTTCTTTCAAGATCACACTTCTGCAATAGTGTAATAAAATCTCCCCTGTAAAGAATCTTCGACTCTCGACTATTCTTCAGGACCCTCCTCCTTGTTATACGGGAATAGTGTCCACTTGGATGATGTTATTCCCACTAAGATGGGTGGCTATCTTAGGAACAAACAATCAAAGTCTACTATTGATTCCTTTTATGAAAATAGATGAGAGGAGAACCAAGAGGGCCAACTTGAGTCTTGCGCTCGATTTCCTCTGCTTCTTGATAGAGTTTTGCCGCTTCTTCTTTGTCTACCCAGCTCCAAAAGGACCTGCAGAATCACAACAACATACTACTATGCAAGAAACAAGGATCTAAATTCATAAATAATGCAGGATCATATGTGCATTAACCATATACATGCATATATAAACAAGTACACAAGAATATGGAAGGAAACAAGAATAGCTTTATTCAGATGAAAATTAGCAAGAAGATTACAACCATGTTCTCTGACCCAGCATCATCCTCCAGCTAAGAATCCCTTCTTCACCTCAAGCAAATCTAGATCACCCAACATTGTGAATGTACACCAGAATACCATCAACACTTCTCTATAAGATACAGAATTCTAGCCTCTGGATCTTTGTGATGAGGGATCCATATATAGATGATTACAGAGAGGTGAGTCATCTTTCGGGATCTTGATTAGTGTCTTCTCTTTGATAGTTCCTGCTTCCACTTGGAGAATGATGATCTCTTACTCATCCTTGGTTGAAAATGAAGTGGCAAGTGTCAGAGGGGAAGCTTCTAGAAGATTTCATGATCTTCCATCTCGCATTTTTGTCCCTACCATTTTTCCATTCCCGACCATCGCACCCTACAGAGGAGAAAATCAGTATGCATCGCACCCTGTACATTGGGAAGGTGATATGCATCACACCCTCTGCATTGAGCTTTCAGTATGGTCTAGTTTTGACCATTTATGAGCAGTTTTCAGTGGAGAACTTCTGGGAGATGATGTAATCAGTTGAGCTTGTTCCTTTAGGTAGTGAAGCAACACTTTTAAGGACTTAGGAGCCCTCAGTTTATAGACATTTATGATTGGGATTGAGGTGCCCAAAAATGTCTATAACAGTTGCCCCCTAAATCATGAGGTCATTAATCTTTTTGATGTCGAGTGAAATGCTTTACTATGAGGACCTAAAGTTTTTCTGAGCTGGGAGGCAACCTGTAATAAGATATAATAAAATACATTATTTTGACAACATTTTTCATGATCTAGCTAAGGCGGGCATTCCCATGCTCAGCATTATAAATTCATTTTCATGTACATAGGACAGACGATCGTCTGTGTAAGAGACTGATGATATGGACACATAATCCTTTGATTTGGATGACCATCTATTCGACAATGATGTACACTGGATGTTTTTATATTCCTGAATATATCGTAGCCCGAATGGATGAAACTAGATCCGGGGCCTTCAAAACTCGTTCAATCTTCACTCAGAGTACAAGTCGATCCATGTGAAAAATGTTCTAGAGTCGAACATGGAAAGACATCGCCTGATTACTAGCCAATGATGTAAGTTGTTAACAGGCGCAAGAGGAATCACCAATAATGACAATGACCCTCAAGGTACTATACTGTAATTCACGTGGTGTGAAAAGGGACTTGGCGTCGAACAACACGTAAAATCTCTCGATCGAAGGCCATTGATGTAAGCATGTCGCCGACTGTGAGAAACTTGCCATTGAGGCATGCAAGCTTCAAAGTACTGAAAGGGTTGTTCCTAAGTCAACTTCTTGGATAATGAGCTGATGTCGACAAGAAGCGACCCGTCGCAGGAGGGAATTAATGAATCCTCCATCAACGACACGGAATGAAGCAAATGATTTTGGAGGTGAAAAGAAATTGGTGATATAAGGTTTAGGGTGGCAGCCATGAAGGAATGAAGTAGAATTTATCGCAGTGGGTGAGGCACATAATTGTCTGAATGACTTCTCTTGAACATATCGGTGACACTGACAATGGATTGGTAGCGTGAACCCCAAAGATGGATGGTGTGATGGACCAATGGTGATGACCAGTGAATGGAACAACCCAACCTGACATGGATGCAGAAGGAAAGTGTCATGTTCAAGAGTGACTTGCTACCAATAAAGTTTCTTCAAGTTTTCTTCCCAATTTTCCCCAATCATTGCTAACGAGTACCTCTTTATTTTTGTCAATCTTGAGGAGGATAACGTATGCTTGTTCTATAATCCACCCTTCGGGTGAACCTATCGCTATATTTTAGCGAGCCTAGTGACAGTGAAACTCGTTCTCATCCATTTGGATAGGTTTGTCGCTATTCGGTTTTAACGAGTTTAACGACAAAGATAACTTGGTCTATTTCAATTTTAGAGAGTCTAAAAGAAATGGAAAGAAGAATCCAAAGATTCGTTTTCATTGTATAATCCCTTAAGTCCTAAAAAGCGTAAAATAATACAAAAGGGATTAATTTTCGATAGTTTTAACTAGCTGAACAAGACAAGCGCTCGATCTTTTTATGTAATAATCCCTCAGGTCCAAAATGATTAAAATGTAGAGGAGGGATAGCACTTCCGATGGCTTTTAACGAGCTGGAGAGGCCAATCGCTCGACAATATTTTCATATTTTACGAGTCAGGTGAAGAGAGCTTAAAGAAGATTCGTTTTCAAAGAACGAGTGATAGTTTCGGTACCAGCTAATTCCAGGTAAGATTTGGAATTTTCTAATCACAACAGTGTCACAAGGATGCCTAGTAGAATCACTCTTCGTAGATGTTCCTCGAAGGGGCACAAAATCATATGGGGGTGAATGATCGGCTAAAAACAGAGTGGAGGTGATGGCGAGAACACGACCAAGGCTCAAAAGCTGGTGATAAAGCATTGACAATAGTTCTTTACCGGTTCATTTTTTAATGGGCTAAAATGCTGGGGGAAACACTTGCTCATGACTTATGTTTATTTTTTAATGAGCTTAAACTATGCACTAAAACTACTCGTGGAGAGTTTATTTTTTAACGAGCTTGAACACTGCAACAACATCGCTCTCCATGATGGTCATTGATTTTTTTATTTACCCTTAACATTTCGTTCTTTCAAAGATTGTACTACCTGTTCATTTGCTTCATAAACCGATTAGAAATGAAAACATATGCTTGATAATTGAGTTAAAAACACTAATATTTTACTTGAATTACATGCATAGTAAATTAAAAGTGACTTTTACCTCTCATTTTACCATTTCATTTGAATTTGTTTTGTTGGAGCTCTGGACGTGCTTTTCCCCCCTGATTTTCACTAGTGGATTCCGGGAGATTTTGTGGACGATTCTCGACACCATTTGGACTAGGTAAGAGCTAAACTTGTGCTCTTTCGTTAAATTCCTTTCATTTTGGATTTTGAGCTCACTTCCCTGTCCTACTGAGCCCCTGGGGTTTGAAGAACTCACCCTAGGATCATCGCACCCTTCCTTAGTCGAAAGGTGCGATGCATACTGATATCTCCACTAACTAGTCAGTATGCATCGCTCCTAGTACACTTGCTAGGGTGTGATGGGCACAGGGAGGAAACTTTTTGCATAGTTTCCTCATGAAATTTTTTTTTTGCCTGTTTCCACCCAATGAAGATCTTGAATCTTCCCTCGTTTGTTTTTTAGAGATTCATCGGAGCAAAATGGTTGTTACATGGCAAGAACGTGAGCATGAAGAAGAGGACATTGTTGTTTTACATGATCCAGGCACAATAGCTGCATTATGGAACTATGGCTTGCTGAAGTTTTTCCGTATCTCTAGCATGAGGCAAAAAATCAGTTTGTTGCAGTATTTCCTCAATGCCTGCGATCCTATCAACTAGGTATTCTAGATTAGGGGCAAATCGATCACCTTGAAAGTGGTGGACATCTATTTTCTGACCGGTTTATCGAGGCACGGTGCCCCTCTCTCATTATTAGGCTCCACCTATGGGGATGAGTCTGTGAGGGAGTACATTCTCCGGCATTGTAGAGAGGGATCTCAGTCGAGTGCGGACGACAAGATCAATATCCAAGATGTCACTGATTGGCCCTTGCAAATCATTCTATTTACTTTTGCTAGACTGGCTGGCAGTTCTTCTCTTCATATAGCCAACAGATCTTATATGCAGTATGCTTTGGAATGCCTTGAACCGAAGGTGTTCAATTGGTGTGATGCGGTACCTTCTGTGATGAAGGAACAATTGACCAAGGTGAAGGGCGACAGATCCAAGAACTTTGGTTATGGCTCTATTTTGACTGCTTTCGCCTTGGAGTGAATCCCACTAATGCAGCCATAGTATATATCACTTGGCCTACCTCCACCGACCGAACCACGGATGCAAAGATGGGTCAATCTCATGTCTTGGCATGGTGGTCGGCCCCATATTTCTTTTTCTGAGACCTTCTTCGAGTGGTTTGACTGTCAAGAGATGGTCTATGCCAAGTTCCCATACGCTGGAATGGATTTCTGAGGTGATCCGGATTTGGTGTTGTCGGCTGGAGAGCAGTGGGGTGCCATGGGTAATTTTCTGACCATATATTTGTTCATTGCCCTTTATAATTTTCTTATATTTTTATGATCAAGACTAAACCAAACTCATGTGCTCACGCAGATGTTGGCCCAGTTCAACCAACAGTATGCCGTAGAGACCCAGTTGCCGCTCCAGCAGGAGAAGCTGTTGGGAGGGCTATCCTTCGCGACCTTGATGTGGTCAAGACTCTTTTGGCACTATAGGACAAGATTGAGGGTCTTACCCTTGGTATCCCACACGTGAGGACCGATGAGTTGCCTTTGCAGTTGCAGCGACATACCACTGGAGTGCTGAGTCGATGGACTACGCTCTTACGCATGATTGCACAGGCGGTGACTTGTTATCACCAGCATCATTAGGCTAGGGTGCCCCCTAGCATTTTGAGTTTTGGATCATTTGACCAATTTTATCTTGGTTACAGAACATTATGTACAAACTATAAATAGTTATGGAATATATTTTTTATTTTCGGAGCTTTATTTCGGTACAATTACATAATCCTACTGCATATATTGATGTGATGCTTCTTTTTAAATGTCGCAAATGTTTATCTAACACATAATTTACCAATGAGTCTGTTAATTTTTTTAAACTTCTGGAAATATGCTGATATTGGATGAAATCAAACTGTCTTTCCAAAATTTTGACCCTTAGGAACATGCGATAGATAGTTGGATTTTGTACAGCATAGATGCCGGTGAGTTGTAGAATGACGAGCTATGAGTCTAGTCTGACGATAGGTCGGCATATGCCATGTGTGATGGCATCAAAAAGGAGTTCTATCAATGCACTGTACTCAATGATATTGTTCGTAGACTGACCAATACACACTACTTTGAAACTTACTAACTCGCCGCTGGGATTAAAAATGACCCATGCCGCAGAAGATAGATTCTGTGAACTATGAATTTCTCCGTTGGCATATCCAATGAATGATTCCAGTAGGTTCGACATCTGCAACAAATGCAAAAAGTGGATTCCCTAACCAAATTAAATTCTCTTGGCGAAAACAAAAATGTAACAAAAGCACAAGGATTACTATGCGAAATCAAGCATAGTAATGCTTGAGGTACAACCTGTTGTGAGGTTGCGCCAGTGGAATCCCATCATAGTCCATCAACTCGTAGGATCCTTTTGCTAATACTCATTTAACAATATAGGGACCCATACATAATGATTTGAATTTCCCTGCTCCCAATTTATCGGATTCCTGGTCATAAAGTAAAACCAGGTCATCCTCTGAGAAGACATGAGGTTTGACATTCTTGTCGAACTGTGCTTTGACTCGTTTCTTATGAGCCTCATTAGCCAAAGCTGCATCATGATAGGTTTCATCCAAATGGATTAGTTCCAAGAAACGAGCCTCTTCTTTTGAGGTTCTAGGGAGAAGGTCGACTACGAGTTTGAGGGATGAGATTTCAAATTGAACCAGTAAGATTGCTTGCAGACCGTACACTAATTGAAAAGGTGTGAATCCGGTTGCATTATTTTACCGATGTCCGGTATGCCCACAAGGATGAGTACAGGATTTGGTGCCAATCCCGTTTGTGGGCTTCGATCATCCTTTGCATCATGCGCTTTAGGACTTTGTTGTTTGCTTCAACCTGTCCATTAGCTTGCGGATAGTACAGAGTAGAGCTATCGTGGGACAGTCCTAATTTGGCAGCCAACTCAACCATCATGTGATTGTGAAAATGCGATCCATGATTTGTGACTATGGCCTATGGAACGTCGAATCTGGTGACTACATGATTGAAAAAGAAAAGGGCAGTCATTTCGCCGTTGTTGTTTAATGTAGGCATTGCCTTGGCCCATTTGGTAAAATAGTCCACTGCGACTATTATGTACCCATGCCCCCCGGTTGAGGTGGGGTTACATGTCATGAAATCTATGCCCCATTTGGTGAATGGCCCAATAGCTACTATTGGTTGTAGCGGTGCGGGTGGTCTTCTGGTTTTGCTATCGAAAATTTGGCAAGCATGAAAACTTCTAACTGCAGTTATGCAATCTTTGAACATTGTTGGCCAGAAGTATCTTGCTCGAAGAATATTTTTTCACCGTAGCATAACCAAATTTATGCCCCCCACACATGCCTGAATGGCAGTTATTCAGGACTTTTTCGGCCTCCTCAAGGGTGAGGCACCTCTGCAGAACTGTATCAATACCACGACAGTAAAGAGTATCACCAACAATCATGTAGTCTTTTGCTTGGTATCGAATATGTCGTTGTTCAAAGTGTGAGGTATTAGACCTGTATGTTTGTGTCTGGAGATAAATGATTATATCTCCGTACCAAAAATCGCTTGAAGATATCAGAAACAAATCTTCATCCACATTTGCTTCTTCGGATTTGGCATCGTTGGACGACAATGGGAGGTCGCATAGTAACTCTACGAATACCAGCGCTTTCTTCGATTTGGATTTCTTGAATTCCAAATAAAACTCTTGTAGAATTGCTATCCATTTTGAATATTTTCCACCCAGCAACTGTCGTGACAATATATAAGTCATGGGGTTGCAATCTGATAAAATGGTAGTTTTCCTGAAGAGGACGTAGTGTCAAAATCTCTGTATCACTTGAACAACCCCGAGGGCGAGCTTTTCAACGTAGGAGTATTTCATTCCCATATCATTTAATTTTTGGCTTAAATAATATATAGGATGTTCAATTCCATTGCCTTCTTGAACTAAAACCATTGCTATGGTCGTATCTACTGAAGCTAGATATAGGTTAAAGTATTTTTGATAATCAGGAGCATACATTAATGACGCTTGTATTAGAGATTTCTTTAAAGCATCAAAGGAGGCTTGCGCAACCTAGTCCCAAACGAAGGGTACATCCTTTTTTAAAAGATGAGTATAACCTTTAGCTAGTTCGGCGTAATTTGGAATGAACCTCCTGAGGAAATTTTCTTTCCCTTGGAGTTTTTGAATCTGAAGCAGGCTTGAAGGTGGAAGCAAATCGATGATTGCCTGAACCTTGCAAGGGTCAAGACGAATCCCATTATTTGAGACAACAAAGCCAAGTAAACGACTAGAACTGACACAAAACATATATTTGTGCAGATTGAGTCTTCTCTTGTAGTGTTGACAATGTAGAAATATTGCTCTCAAATGGTGCGGATGATCGGTCCGCTTTTGTGAATGAGCTGGGAGATCATTGAGATAATTTTGAATGATTTTTTTGATGTCATGGAAAGCATAGTTCATCGCTCTCTAAAAATTTTCTCCTGCATTCTTCAAACCAAAGAGTAGCTTGCGATATGCGAATGTGCCCCACGGACAAATGAATGCAGTCTTTGACTAGTCCTGTGGGTGGATATTTAAATGATTATACCTAGAAAATCCATCAATGAATGAAAATATTTCGCATCCAGTGCATTCATCAATTATATGGTCGATAAAGGGTGTAGGGTAGTTGTCTTTCGGACAAGCTTGATTTACATCCCTGTAATCAACGCACACTCTAATCGTTCCTTTTTTTTTCATCACAAGAACAATATTTGATACCCAATCGGTTAGAGGAATGGGGTAAATGAAACCAGCATGGAGGATTTTCTCAACTTCCACCTTGATGGGAATTTCTTAGAGTGCACCTGCCTTAGCCGTTGTCATACCGGTTTGACTTCTGGATACATCTTAATTTCGTGTTCAACTATGCTTGAGTCGATACCTAGAATTTCATCATATAACCAAGCAAAGACATCTCTAAACTCATGAAAGAGAGTGCTATATATTTCAAGTCCGGAAGAAGAACAAGATTTGACAACATGAATGTTCTCTACAATATCTATTTTGGTCAAGATATTTATGGCAATAGTCTCTTTGATATTGGATAGGTTTCTCTCGGAATCCACTCTGTTTACAGTATTCATCAGAAAGTCAAATACCGAAGGATGGTGTAGGTCGCCAGAATTATCTTCTTTCCAAGTTGGAAGATGGGAACGATGGTGGAAATCTTCCCATGATGCCCCATCAACCATCATAGATTGAATGGTTCCTTTGCCTGTAGAGTGTACTAGCGACCAAGGATCTGAAGGGGTGCCATATTCCTTAGACCTATCTATCCAAATGCTTGATGAGCGTTGATGCCAGTTTGCCTCCCATGCTGAGAACATTGATTCCTATAATATTTCCAGTGGGGTTAGAGGCAAAACCCACGAATGATCCATTTTAACATCGTTTTCTGACATCCTTTGAATGGAAGATATCATATTGCAGGTTGCTACATTAGCCACTTCCGCCATATTCGTAGGAGGCGGTAGGGTAAAAGTTCCCATTAACGTAGGGTCTTTTAGTAGGCCTACTCCGATATTATGAAGCATGCTAGGGCTTCCATGGATCATCGGAATGCTTCCCGTAACTTACGAACTGTTGGGGAGAAAACTTTGTTGGTCGATGATTGTAATTCCTCCTTGGGATGGAAATGCAATTTTCCTAAAGTAGTTCAACACAACAGTTGCCATGGCATATATCCAGGGTCTTCCCAGTAGGATGCTATAATCAAGATTTCCGTCGATGACTTCAACATCAATTTCTACTATTTTTCCCTCCAGTTCAACTTGCAAGTTACTTAGTATCCCATACGGGGTATATGTTCGTCCATCAAATGCTTTTAATGTTGTTGATGATTGCGACAAAGATGAAGACCCCGGAGTTTTCCAGCAACTCATCGACATGATACATGTGGATGCCCCCTCATCAATGATTGTTCTATGAACAATTTTGTTGAGGGATTTCACTTAAATGAGGAAAGCTAGTTGAGCTGGTGTCTGAGGGTCGTATCATTTATGATTAAAAGGTACAAGATTGGAATCCATTGGGTCAATCCCACCTATTGCTGATAATAAAGCCGACTTTTGGGAGGGGCGATTTTGTAGTACTTCAAGAGTCGACATCACAGATGGTGATTGAGCTAAATCCTCCACTATATTATAGTGGTCCGCTGCTCGGGCATGAGGATTAAACGTCGATTTGTGCACTACTCCCTTTGGCGGTTTTATTGATAATTCATAAATGATGGGTGGCACGACTTCTGTTGAAGTCGTTGTTGAACTACTAGGTTGATCTTTATCCTTGTTGTTCAACATTTGTGGATTCCCGTAATCTTTATTCCTTACTGTTATTAGAGAATCATTCAATTGCTTCAAGACTGACAACATTAGAACTTGGGACGAGGAAGCATTTTCGCTAGCAACTAGATTTGTTCCTGGGTTTAGAAACAGATCCGTCAGTACAGCTGAGGTTTTTGAACTTTTGAAAGATTTTTTACGTTCTTATTTATATGGACACTCCTTGGTCCTGTGATCCTCGTCACATATATGACATGGAGTTTTTGGTTTCACATTCTTAGAAGGGTTTGCAGAATATTTTCTAGGAGATGAGTCTCCCTGGTTTTTCTTCTTCCCATGTTTTTTCTTCTTGCCTCCTAGTTTCTTGGTTTCTTTGCTTTTGTCTATTGACACGGCATTTAATTATAAGGCTAGAAATTCCTCATTTGCATCTTGACTCGAAATTGTGCGGGCCTTTTTCGATGTGGCATTTGCGGTTTTAGTGCTTGTCGTACCTATCACACCATCGTCGGCATGAGAGTCTTTGCTTGATTTAGGAGGCAGAGGAATGGAGAATTCTGGTCTAGGAGCGTCAGGGATTTTATTGTAGAGCATGCCAGACTGAGTATAGATCAAGTCTAGATATTGTGCACGAGCAATAACTTGCTCTTCAGTGACGACTCCCCCCTTTGCCATATCTTCTGTAATTGCTGGTAACAGTGACTTAATAAACCATTCAGCTAATAGCAGATTAGGAACATATTTTTTTACCATTCTACGATGACGTCACCACTCATGAATATGATCGGATATGTGAGTGGCTGCCATTTGTTTGAAATTGTTAAGCAACTCAGTTCCTATTTCGTACCTAATAGGTAACAGAAAATGGGTTAAAAAGGATGTGGCTAGGGTAATGGAGTTATCAAAAGAAGCTCTAGGTAGTTCAATATACCACTTTGTTGCCTGACTAGTTAACGTGCGTTGAAAGAGGCGAAGCCGAATCGAATCATCATTGAGAGTGTTCGACGAACACCATAGATGAAAGGTCATCACATGATTTGATGGGTCTTCGCCCGGATTTCCATTAAATTTAGGAATATCCGACGGAAGTTTATGCGGAATCGCCGGCCAACAAGGGGCATAGGCAATTGGATCATTCGTTAGTCGACTTAGATCTAGTAACTCTAGAGTTACCATGAAGGGCAACTGTTGATTCAGGCTTGTTGGATACCTATACCAATAGGTTTCATATTTCATGATTGGCAAATTCAAATGCCAAATATGCTCTACTTTGCTGATACAAAGATCACATATTTCCAAGGCAAGGCAAGGTGTGTACATGCCTTCATGTTTATTAAATTTTGATGGATGGTCTAACAGTCTAAACTGGATCATGCCATGTTTCAAATTTCTGTTGTAGAATAGAGAAAGAAGTCTGTCCAAACTGTTTAATCTTGGCAGACCAATAGTTAGGCAGAGAAGCTAAGGTTCCCAACTACTTAATCTAGGGCCTTGGAAGCAATAAGGGTAGTGCTAGATAGGCAATCAAAAGAAAAATCCAATGTAAAAGAAAAGGCACATAAGGGTCTGCAAGTCCAAGTGCACCCTCGAGGAAGAAACAAAAAATGCTAGGCAAGCAGATGGGTAGGTAGATGGGGTTGCAGAAGTGGTGTTCCTTTCAAACTGAATCTTGCTGGTCAATACAAGGAAAGCAACACAATGGAGCATGTCTAACTTCCCTTTCTTCCTTATTTGTAACTCATTACTAACATCCCTTCACCAGTTATGGTTATGAAAGAATTCAAGGTTTTATGTTGGTCCTTGTTTCCTTTGGGAGCCACATTTCTTGTGCAAAATTCTTTTCATTTTGATCTACTCCCTAAGCTAAGTTGTTTTCAAATAAACTTAGTGATATCACTCCTCATTCACACTCTCCCTCCATATTAACCCTTAACTCCTATTATCTAAATCCCTATGTCACCCTTTCCCTACTATTATAACACCATGGTGTATAAACCCCAAACATTCTATAAATATCCCCCCCCCTTTGCATTATAGCCATATGATTCACTACTAGGGAATTAAATTGACATCTGGTTAGTTTAAGAACCCAAGCCTTACTTCTTTATCTCCCTCTGAATTCATTTACCCATTCAACCCTCCATTTTGCCTAAGTAACCTTGGAAAAAACCCATCTGCACCCTTTAAACCCGCTCAAAAGGCAAAAATACCTTGAAAACCTACTTTTCCGCTTTATCCTAAGTTCGGGATTTATGTGCGTTTTATACAAAAATACATTGAAAAACCATTGTTTTTGCCTTATCCTATGTTTGTTAAGCCGCGCGTGATTTTACAAAGAAATTTCATGAAAAAACCCACTTTTCCTAAGTTTTTGTGATATGCGCGCCTTTGTAAAAACACATTAGAAAACCATGCAATTCGCAAATATTTCTAAGGGTCCCGCCGGGCACAAATCCCGTGAAAAATAATTTTTAAATGCCCGCCCGATGTCGTATCGTCCGGACAGCTTATCGGCCCATCGACCGTCTGATCGGGCGCTTTTCATCCGACGGTTGACGTGGATATCGGACCGGCCCTGACGTCCGAAAAATATCGTCTGATATCTGTCAGAGGCTGACGTCAGGCCTCGGCCACGCGTCGCTCCCACAGTGTATCGAAGCCCCCTCTGACAGATTCTCTTCCGTATTATAAGCGGTGGGATATGATACCACTGTGGTTTCTGGTTTTCCACCAATCCGCCTGCCAGCATCATCGTCGTGTCACTGCCTGCGTCATCACCGCGTCTGCGCCCCCGTCCACCATTGCTCCACCTGTCTACCACCTCACCACCCCCGTGGACCACTCATAAGCTGCCACGTCACCTGATGATGTCATGCTAACGTCATCCGATCCTGACCCACCCGATGACATCATGCTGACGTCATCCGAAAAAAGCACGAATGTCCCAAAAATCCATATTTTTGCCAATTTTTCGTGTTTTTTGCACTTTTTGCAAAATCTGTTGTTCCGCCTTATGCATGCATTTTACGTCCAAATTTGCACCAACCTGCTCAAATCGACTTGGAGACCTTCGGCGCGCCCACCCACCTGCATTTGTGACTCGGATCGCCAAGTTTACCAGGTATTTATCCCTGCAAATCCTCTCTGCCCCTGGTTTTGTCTGCAATAGCTGAGAATTCACTTAAGACACTGAAAAACGCATAATTCACCAACAAAATTCTCTGCACCCAGTTCCCATTGGAAATTGAACGGTCGAAATTCACTAGCTGAGCCTGGTTTAACAAAAACTTTCATTAAAACCTTCATCCCGTTCGCGCAGTTGTGAACAGGAAACCTGAAAACTTACACCTGATTAGTGTGAAAGGTCTGTCAAAAACAAGTATTTGCCTTCTCAAGTGACTGTGCGCAGTATTCCAATTGTTGCAAGTTCACCCTATCGTCCTCTGTTTCTCAATTCACCTCTTTGTCCAGGCAATACTCTTTTCTGTTGCCCAGCCTAGTAACATCAGTTTACATACAAAACAGAGTTCTTAAGTAACCATGGATACTCCAACAGCACTTGTGGCCCTCAATGTTGCCCCTTTGAATGCCCCTTAGAGAGAATTGGAGTGGCAGCGTTTAGCAGACTTGGACTATCAAATCTCAGAGGACTCCCTAACAAATAGCAGGTTCCACCTCCACCTGCTAAATGAATTAAAGGCCAAGCATGTAGCTGGAACCAATTCCCCGACCTAATTCACCTATGTGCTGTATGCTATGATCCTACTCAGAGAGCAGTTTTTGACCCTTCAGGCTCAATTGTATTCTACATCACCCCTGAGGCCATCAGGGAGATGCTGCAATTCAAGACTGAGAAGAAATTGGTCCCCCTGTCTTTGTTGGATCTGATAAATCAAGGAGCTAGAATGTTGACAGATGCTCAGATCACAAAGCTGAACCAACTGTTTATTAACTCCGATATTGTGTAATACCCTCCTATTTTTGCTGGTTACCTCAACCAATTGGGCATAAACCTTGCAGATATGATCAGTTCCATCCTGGGTTATAAATTAGTTGAGTATATTGATGAAACTGTACTGGTAATGATGCTCATGTTTTCCCCTAGCAAAGCTCCAATCTGCTATGACTATGCCACCTACATATCAGACAAGATGCATGAGCAGTTTATGAGCCTATCAAGAGAAAAGGTGTTCAGATACACCTCCTACATCTACCACCTAATTTTATACTATCAACATGAGAAATTTTCCTTTATTGTGAAAAGAGTGGATGCACAAGCTAATCCAAGGTCAGTAGTGTACTGGAGCTCAGTGTTTCACTACAAAGCCTATTCTCCATACACTTACTGTGAGTTTATAGACCTTTTCATCCACCCAGCCATGTCTCTGTTCATGAGCTCACCTCCTCCAAGACTAACAGATGAGATGCAGAGGATCCTTCAGCTGTCCAAGGTGTACAACATTGGGGATTGGTATTCTTACCAAAACCACACCGTTATCAGAATATATGGTTGTGAGTTTCCCCCATACAGACTGCCCAAGTATGTGCCCATGAGATTGTTTGCCCTTGAATACTTCAGGCAATTTTTGGATGCTGATGTAAATCACTTTTCAGGCAAAGGCAAGAAGGCACAACTGAAAGTGAGAAACCAATTGGGCCACTTGGTTTTGAACAAAAGGGAGGAAGGCTCGAAAGAAGCTGACAAAATGCTAGAATGCCTTGGCCTAAAGACCAGTTTCCTCTAGAAACCTTATGACCCCAATCACTCCATATCATTAAGAAGGGTCAAATATAGGCTCTCTAGTTATGACCATGTAAGGTTGCCTGACATTGAACAATATGCAAATCAACCAAAATGGAAGAGAGGCACACTAGAGGAACCTATTACACAAGAAGAACTAAATGAGAGAGCAAGAAAAAATCTTCTTAAAATGGCTGACTTGGAACTTCCTGCACAGGTATTCTCTCTTCCAAGCCCTCAAGTAGGAGCAACTGCCTCATCCTCCACAGCACAACAGGAGGCAGTCAAAACCACAAATCAAGCTCCCAGAAAAGGCAAGGAAAAAGAGATGGAGCAAGAACAGGTACAGCAAGCACAGGTTCAGCAACAACAACAGGAACATCAGCCAGAAAAGGAGAAGCCAGGGAAAAAAGAACAAACAGCAGAGGCCCCAATGGTCACTGAGCGGCAGCCAGCACAAATGGTGCCTCCTAGGCAAGAATCAAGAATTGATACTTCATTCCTCCAAAAACCACAAAGAGAGGACATAAGCAGGAAAAGGGACAGAGAGACTCCCCTCACTACATCAACAACTCAAGGGGAGAAGAGGCAAAGGTTAAACCCTTTTTCAGAAGAAGAAATTCCAATGGGGAAAACTTCGGGTATGGGCCTGCCTAGCATGGAGGCCTCAGCAAGTTCCTTCCAGCAGGAACAAGAGAGGACAGCAGGAGGAGAAGTTAGCTTCTCAAGCCAACAGAGGGAAGGGGAAAAGAGCATCAAGCAGCGGTTCAAGGATATCAAGAAGAGAAATGAACCCATAAGGCTGCAACTGTATAATCATTTG